>JAADYH010000187.1:0-31085 GCA_023338125.1 Phytopythium aichiense
GGCCTTCAGACCATGCGGCCTGTTGTCTGCGGTACCTTCCGCAGGCAGTGGATAGCCCGTCAACTCGGGCATTGAGGTTGTCGCTTTGCGATGGTTTTTTTTTTTTGACACCGTAAACGCTATAATCTTGAAGTGATCTCGTAAACATTATAACATTTTTTTGTTTTTTGCCGACGCAACCAGCATTTACTTACAAAATTCAAGGTGTCGGTGTTCTGGTCGCGGATTGGCCAATGGCCAATAACCATCAGTTCTTGAGCGAATCATCGTCCACGGTGACGTCGTGACTCTAAATGGTTTGGAAACGTTTTCGAAACGACTAAGAAACGGCAGGCCACTATTCTGAGCCAGTCGCCAAGTGATTCTGCTGAAAATAATGCCCTGTCATTTCTAAGCCGTTTCGAACGCCTCTAAACCATTTCCAAGTCATTTCTAAAACAACGAGTGCACGTAACCCATCGCAAATAGAGAACGGGCGTCTATAATCGTCCGTTACAACGCATTCATTCTAAGAGATTCATTTCTGCTGCATATCTCAAGATCGTGCCGTCCAAAAGTCGCCATTGATCGGACCATCGAAGCGGAGGCGGCTTGTCCGGATCCCCCACGACGCCAGCGACGACGCGGACGATGGCTGGACGGAGGCACCAGCTGGTGTTGCTCTTCTCGCTGCTGGCGCTGGCGCTGGCGCTGGCCGCGAGTCTGATCGGGCCGAGCGCGCGCGCGAGCCACATCCTCGTGTCGACCGAGGAGCAGGCGGACGAGCTGGCCGCGCTGCTGGACGAGGCCGAGGACCTGCCGTCCGTCTTCGCGGAGCTCGCGGCCGAGTACAGCCAGTGCCCGTCGGCTCGGCGCGGCGGAGACCTGGGCACCTTCGGCCGCGGACAGATGGTGCCCGAGTTTGACGCCGTCGTCTTCGAGCGCTCCGTCGGCGCCGTGCACAAGGTGTACACCCAGGTGGGATCTGCTTGCATGGTGACGGATAGGAAGTAGTGGGCACCAGGGAGACTGACGCGTTGCCTCGCCGTCCGGGTCGGCAGTTCGGCTGGCATCTGGTGCTGACGAGCGAGCGCTCGGGGATCGACGAGGACGACCTGATCGACGACAGCGACGAACGCCCCGACCTCTAGCGAGCTGACGCAATGCCGGCCAGAGACGACTGCAAGCGGGAACCCGTCTGGAACGGCTAGAGGAAGACATTGACGCTGCATTCGCCATTATAAAATGAACTCGCGTCGCTCTCGCGCGGCCGCTATCGGTCGCCGAGAAGCGGGTTGCTAGCTATATCCACGCGCTGGCAGCAGCGTTTAGTCGCTCTTCGCCTTGTCGCCAAGGCGCTCCGTGCACAGCACAATGTGCCAGCCGAACTGCAGCAAATCACACGACGCAATACGGTCAGCAACGCCTCCAAGCCCGACAACAACAACGACAGCAACATGAGCGAGCGTACCTTGGTCTCGACCTTGTGCAGCTTGCCGACCTCGTCCTCGAACACGACCTTGTCGAACTGCGGGACCATCTGTCCGCGGCCGAACATGCCGAGGTCGCCGCCCTTCTTGCCCGACGGGCACTTGCTGTGCGTGGCCGCCAGCTCCGCGAGCTTGGCCTTCTTGGCCTTGGCGTCGCCGGCAGCCTCGATCTCGCGGAAGAGCTTGTCCGCCTCCTTCTCCGAGTCCACCAGGATGTGCACCGCGTGCGCGCGCGGACCGCCGCTGCCGTTCGCGTGCTTGGAGCCCCAGAACATGATGAAGATCAGGATGACGGGGCTGATGAACGGCATGGCGCGCGCCACAAAGTTGCGCATGGGCCGCCACGGGTCCTCCACCTCCGTGCCGTCCGTGCGCGTCGACACGAGCACCAGGTGCCAGCCGAACTGCGTCTGCACCTTGTGCACGACACCCACGTCCTCCTCGAACGCGACGCGGTCAAACTCGGGTACCATCTGCCCGCGGCCGAAGGTGCCCAGGTCGCCGCCCTTGGCGGCCGACGGGCACTTGCTGTGCGCCTTGGCGATCTTGGCGAACGCCGCGAACTTGTTGTCGGCCTCCTCGAGCTGCGCGAAGTACTCGTCCGCCTCGGCCTCCGTGTCCACCAGGATGTGGCTCGCGTGCGCCTTCCACTCGACGGGCGAGGCGGGCGCCTCGGCCTCGGCCTCGCTGGCGCGCGTCCAGGACGAGAGCGACGCGACCAGCAGCAGCAGCAGCAGCGAGAACACGGACCGACGCATGAGGCCCATGGCTGACGCAGGCAGGGAGTTCGGGGGAGAGGCTCGGCTTGGCTTGGCTTGGGCTCCGGGGTCGCGGTTTCTGAAGTGAGCGATCGCAGGTCATCAGCGAGGAGGATCGCCCGCGTCATGTGTGGCGCGCTGGGGAGGGGAGACGTCACGGTTGGCATAGTGAATGCAAGTGAAACGCCGTCCCTCCCCAACGGTGGTAAAAAGTGCCCAGAGGGAGCAGCTGGGCACTGATTGGAGGAAACGTCTCCAGGTTCAAGTTGAATAAATCAAGCGACTTCGAAAGTGCAGGTTCCATGAGGTACTGCCGCTCCCATAAGTTTTATTGCTAGCACTCAGAAACTCTTGTGCTGGAAAGATTATGCGCTTCACGGTACAACCTTTAGTGGTCTCGACGTGATGCGATGCGCATCGCCTGCAACGCTTGCAGTGCGCATTCGCATTCGCATTCGGCTTTTGGCTCTCATCTATTTGCTTCGCCCGTGGGCGTCTACTACATGCACCACCTCGCTGCCCGATCCCTCCTACATGCAACTAACCACTACTCCGTCCGTATTGCCAAGGCCGCGCGTCACTGAAGGCACTTGGCGAGCAGCCACGGGTGCGACGGGTACATCCGCGAGAAGAGGCTCACGAAGAACTCGTCCTGGTCGCCCAGGCTGCGCGACGGACTCTTGACGAACTCGAGCATCCACTCCATGCGCTTGGCCAGCTGGATGCAGTCCTTGGTCGTCAGCAGGTGCTCCAGGCTGCGCAGGTGCTTGTCCGTCGTGCGCGTCACCTTGAACGGGATGCGCTCGTCCACGCGCAGCGGCACGCTGCCGCGCGTCTGCAGCCGCAGGAACACGCCCACCGTGAGGCAGCACACGTGGAACTCGACGTTGTACTTGAGCGACCCGCCCATGCCGATCGCCTTCATGATGCCGCTGTTCTTGCGCTCGTCGCCCATCGTCAGCAGCGCGTCGCTCAGCTCGCGCAGCGCCTGCTTCTTGTGCTGCGACGGCAGCACGTCGGCCAACGTCTTGCACACAAAGTTGACAGCCTCCGCGGCCAAGAACAGCACCTTCATCTCCGTCAACGAGTTGCGAGCGTTGCCCACGCGCAGCTTGCGCATCCATCCCATCAGCCGCGCCAGCATGCCCATCGCAAACGCCTCCGTCAGCACCGGCGCTCTCCGCAGGTGCTGCAGGAACAGCACCTGCAGCGTCAGCAGCTTGCCCAGCTCCAGACACGCCCCCTCGAACTCGTCCTCGCTCAGTTCGGGCACCTTGAGCTTGTCGGCGAGGTCGGCCCACGACCCGCGGCGCTCTTCAATCACCCACTTCTCGATGCTCTTCTCGGCCACTTGGCTCATGACGTGCACCGACGCTATCGCACGCCCACACGCCGCCAAACATGCGCGCTCGCCGCCGCGGAACCCAAGGAAGCTCCATAGCAAGCGGCCCAACGGCGTGCCAATCGCCTCGGCGGGTGAACGACCCGCCGTGGCGATCGTCACACTTGCTGTCGCGCTAGGGTTCACGTCCTCAACACCTGCAGTCGCGTCGTCTTCATGGGCATCGACCAGCACTGAGCTGTGTCCGTTCCCATTCCAATGGTGTGGAGGCTGTCCGTGCGGCTTTTGGCTCGCGGCGAAGTCCCGCACGAGGCTGTCGACCTCCACAAACAGCACGTTGCCGCACTTGGACCAGTTGAGTGATGCCGAGCCGCCGCTGTTGCTCCCACCGCGCGGGGTGTGGCCACTTCCAGTCGAGGGCTGCTGTTGCTCCATGCGGAAGAACCGCTCGACCAGCGACAGGTTGCAAAACCGAAGCACGTGCATCACGGTCGTCGTCAGCTCCTCCTCCGTCAGAGGTGTCGCTGCTGGGGTATGCGCGCCGGTTCCTTCGACGCCGCGACCTGCGGAGTTGCCGCTGCTAATCGCATCATCGCGGCGGCAGTACTGGACGATCTCATCCAGTTTTTCGTACAGGACCGTGCAGCTGGCGCCATAGACCACCACAAGCCACGCCGACCGATCCGACGCGTAGACGTTGCCGTCCAGTCGCCCCAAGTCGTTCACGTCAAACACATTGAAGAGCGTGTCGAGCATCAGGTTGGCGCGCGCAAACGTCTGCTTCTTCGTCAGTGTCGTGTGGTGAATTGTGGTCACCTGCGACAGCAGCCGAAGCGCCAGTTGGACGCGCGCGAACGCATCCTGCATGACAGCTGACGACGGCGACGCTGGAAAGCTGCTGTGTGCGTCAGCGCTAGCGTTACCGCGTGCATCACGCGGTGCCAGAAGCGGGTCGAGACATGCGTCCAGCGCGTACTGGAGCAGCGACTTGAGGTCCGCGTCCGACATGCTCCAACGCGACCAAAGTGTCACCTGCTGCTTGATGAAGTTGACAAAGTACGGAGGCAGCACGTTGCTGGTCGATGACGACGACAGCGCCATCATACGCCCGCGCTGAGGAGCCCCGTTCCCGACCGGCCAGAAGTGCGGCAAATCCAGCACGAGGTCGACGCACAGCTTGGAAAATTCGAGCAGGAACGTCGACGCCATGTCTTCGCTTTGCGCGGCTAGCCAGTCCTCTGTGGCCTTCCACTTGGTGCGGCACAAGATGTCGCGCACGAGCCACGAAATGAACGGGTACGGTGACGAGTTTTGGTGACCCGTGTGGTCGATCGACGCCACGCTCGACATCATCAGCATAGACGACGTGACGGACCCGCCACCAAACGACGGAGCAGTCGCACGCGCCGTCCGGTGCTGCTGCTTCTCCGTCTCGACCAGCTCACGCATCTGCCGAACGTTTTCGAGCGTCAGGCACCAGTGCTCCCACGCCAGACGAGTCACAAACTGGTGAAAGTGCTTGCACACGTGCAACGGCGCATGGGGAACAAGCGCCGACAGATAAAACGTCCAGATCTCCGACAGTTTGGCGTCTGTTGAAGCCACGCCCGCCGAGTCGTTGGGTGTTTCGGCTGGGGTTGCCTTCAGCGTCGTCTGCCTGTTTGCGCGCACTCCTCCGTTTGGGATTGTGCTGGGCTTTGAGCTGATACCACCCTTCAAGTACTCCGAGCACGTGGCGACAAAGCACGAGCAAAGCGTCGTCCCCGTTGTCACGGCGTCCTGGTCCGTCCATGGAGCGTTGACACTCGACATGTCCGTTGTGGTCGCGGGCTGGTACAGCGTTGACAACAGCGGCTCGAAGAATTGCACGATCAGTTCCCATCTGCGCGCGTCTGGAGCGGCGCGGCAAAGAATGGTGAACACGTCCAAGAAGTGCTTCAGCACGCCCAGTCGCTGCCACTGCGCGATCGGGTACTTCCGCGCAGGATTTGCGTCCGACGCGCTAGCTTCGTCCGAGCCTGTCGACCCCAAATTGCCCTGCCAGCGTAATGTCGTCACGTGTTGACTCATGAAGGAGATACACGAGTCCACAACACTCAATGGAAGTGCTTGCCACACTTCCGATGGAACTGCGACCAGAGCTTCCCATACAGCTGCGTCGGCAGGGCGAGGCAACGGTGGACCCCCGCCACCCGTTGATTGCGCGTCGCCGTCGTTGCCGCTGCTCACATGGAAATGATAGTCGTCGTGAACGCCCACCAAAGCGTGTAGCACTTTCTCCACGTGGTCCTCGAGGTGTTTGCTGCAGATCAGGCGCACAGTCGTTGCATACACACCCAATACACTTCGCAGGTGCTCTCGGTTGTCCTTCAGTGCTGTTGTGGGCCCATCTCTCCGCGCATTCGCCGCGGCTTTCGCTCCAGCCGCGCGATCCGCAGCAAATTGGCTGCCGATGTCGCCAAGGATAATGCACAAGATCGTTTCCCGATCGAACTTGGTCGGCGCCGGCTTTGCATTCAGCCATGCGCGGAAGTCGAAGCGGCGCAACAGACTCAGCTTCTCCTCACTTGACAGCTTGGAGGAACTGCTCGCGCTCATGAGATTTGAAAACATCTCCACGAACCTCGACGGCGCTCCTGCTGGGAAGAAACACTCACTCAGCAAGTTGATCCGCGATGGATCGTCCAGCATAAGTTGTAGCAGCGTGCACGTCTCTCGCTCGTCAACACACACGAAGCTCAGGCCGAGTTGTTTGATGGACCTCCAGAGCGCCTCGCGGAGTGGCGGCACCATCCGTGCCAGCTTCGTGTCAAGGGTAGTGAGCAAGCGGAACCACTCGAGTCCTTTCTCGTTCAGACGATCGAGCTTGCGCTGCCACAACGCAGCTTCTTCCTCCTCCTCCTCGTCAGCGCCATCGTCGAGGACATCGCCCGACGGCTCCGCGTCTCCTTCGTTGACTGATTGCAGCACTGGCGGTGAATCTCCCGATGTGCTTGTTTCGGCGGTCTGCTTCCCGCGGCTGATCCGCTGCCGTTCTGCATCCAGTGACAGCACAATCTGGTCGATGAGGAGAATCTGAAGCGACAACATCATCCCGTCCGCGTCCAACTTCAGAAACGCGTCCACCGACTGGACAAACGAGTCCGAACTGACGGCGTTCTCGTCCGCAGCTTCCATCGCTGATGTGTCGTGGTGCTCCATCATCAGAGACGTCATGTTGCTGAGAAGCATGGACTGCAAGTCGCAGCGCTCGGCCTGCGACAAGATGGACTCGATCGCGTCCGACAGTCGAGAGTCGATGCTCCACTCCAGAAACTCGAAGCGGAACTGGGCGGGGCTGCGGCAGTTCGTGCCTTCCATACATGCTTGGCTCAGTGTCACCGTCCGGGGTTTACTCGAGTAGAGTTGAGAGACGTGGTCGAGCATCTCCGCATCGAGTGCCACCAGCACCGACATGTTCTCAGAGAACTTAATCGCGACGCTCTTGAGCCCTTGCTGGTTCAGAGGAATCGACGGCGACACAATGCAGCTAGACGAATTCGTCACGACCGACACTTTGGGCAGCACCGTCAGCGCAGGCACACCCGCGAACTCCCTCGTCAACGGTAGTGGGCGGATATTCAGGACCGAGCTGGAACCGGATCCAATCCCGAACCCACCAAAGCTGCTGTGCCGACGTGCAAGCTCGGCTGCTTCCTCGACAAACGCGAATCCATCATCGTCTGCCACGCCGTCCATACTCGACCCAAGCTGATGCCCAGACCCAACGATATCACTCCCTTCAGACCCAAGGCCAGGGAATTCGTGGGAGTGACGAACGGTCCATGCAGAGTCTTCAAAGCCGCACAGATCCATCCACAGTGGAAGCTTCGCCCAGTCGAAAGCGTCCGGACTTGTGTTCACGAGTGCATCGCTCAGCGCGAGGACTTGCTCTAGCCGCTTCACTTCGTAGTGTCGCGGCAACGACACGAGTTCATTCGCCTTCAGCCAGCTGTTCGGGTCAGCGTCTTCGAGCCACGCATCCATCGCCGTGTAGATCTGGGAGAGCGCTACAAAGTGCGCGTACTTCTTCTCCTTGCCCTCCGACATGGAACCACTGCTGTTGGCCGGTGCCGCGCTCCCGTCACGGCTGGTCGCAGTCAGCGCAAGCTGCGCCTGGTTCGAGCAGTAGTTTGTCATCTTCCGCAGTTTTACCTGAAGCTCGGTTCGAAGCGAGACGCGCTTGTTCCGCTCGAGGAAGTAGTGACCAAATACATGCGATCCACCAACACACGCAAAGTACAGCGCGAAAAGGGTCTGCCAGTACAGAATCTGCACGCCCTCGGACTCGGGAAGCTCGAGGCAGTACGCGCACCAACGATAGATCCGGAACTGCGCCAGGGACTCGAACGTCGAATGTCCAAACTGGAACGGGCGACTTTGCACCATGCTGCCAGTCGAAGACACGACAGGGGATGTGTTGACGCATCCGAGCTCTGCTAGTGCCGATGACAATTTCCCCTCCGTTTGCATCTTGTGCATCTTCTTGGTCGTCTTTGGTTCGCACTTGATCATCAACTGCCCCATCGCCATGAAGAGTGGGAGCTCCTGGCGCGTCTCGATCAGTAGCAGCCACAATGCCAGATTTGGACAGCCCTCGACATACTCCGCGAGGTCTCCAGCACCGCCAAAGATGGACGAAAACGCTGTGGACGCGCTCGAAGCCGGTAGAAAGCTCACGACGGGGGAAGGAGGCTCGTCTTCCAAGAATCCGTCCGTCGGGTGGTCGGGCTGTTCCTTCCGTCGCTTCAACCCGCTGCAGTACTTGGCAAAGCTCTGCTGGAACCGCATTACCATGCCGAATACCATCGATGCAGATGACTTCGCGACTACATCTTTTCCGTCCTTGCTTCCACTTGAAAGTCGCCGAGCAGCAAAGTCGTGCCCCATCACACAGCGAAAGAGAACATCTACGAGGCTCCGGAACGAATAATTCTCGTACCAATAGGGTACCTGGAGCAGGGCACGCAGCCAAATGGTCGAATACTCACCGAGCACCACGTCATCCGTCGAGTACTCGAAGATGCGTTCAATCAACGAAGCCAGAGCTCTTGTGGACCCCGTACATACTCCGGACGCCCCTTTCATCATCCCAAGCGACGCGTTTGCGATCAGGGACGAGTTCCGGATCGACAAAGCCGACGTCACCGACGAAATGGCAGACGAAGAAGCGCCGTCCTGGTCACCGCCACGAAGCGCAGTTGACAGCCAAGACATGGCGCCGTGGAGCAAGGCCGACGTCGTCAACGCAACGGGGTTCGACTCGGGGAAACACTCGTTGATAAGCGCAGGAAGCACCACCGGGTGCATGTATCTGCAACATGACCGGATAAAGCGCAGTCTCGACTGCACCCGTGTTTTGGCTGTGCTCTCCCACCCGCCAATGTATCCCTTGTGCAGCACTTCTTGCATGCGGTGCAACTCTTCCGCGTTGATGTACGAGAACTGGTGCAGTGCGCGGATCAGCTCCAACAAGTCCGCGATGGGTAGCGATTGGATTGCCGCCATGCACAGGTCGATTTCGTGGTCGACGAGCTCGCTCTCTCGCGAGTGTACTCGGTCACGCACTGCACTCGCTTCATCTGGAGCACTTGGACTCGTCTCTTGAGCAGACGGTGTCGCACCGAGCAATCGCTTTTTCCGGTCCAGCGCGGACAGCACGGGCAACACGTTGTCAATCACCTTGACGGCGGCAGGAAACATGGACCGCTTCAGAAGAACCAGCAATGGCTCCCAGCGGTCCAAGCGGTCTGTGTACAGAAACGACGTCATCTGGCAGATCGCGTAGGCCACGATCGGTTCCGTTGTCTGAGCAGCAGTCTGTGCCTCGGGATCCGCGTCTTCTCCCTCCGCACGGGTCTCGAAAACGCCACCGCCAGCTACAATCCCGACCTCGTGAATAGGCGCTCCGGAGTGCATGCTTTCTGACGATCCCGTTGTAGCAGACTCGCCCTCTTCTTCTTTCAGACCCCACCGAAGTACCTCGTCTTCCACGGAGAAGTAAAACGGGATGTCAGCGTGGAGCAGCGATGTGTTCGTCGATATCGCCGAGAACCACCGCCTGAGTGTCAACGCATCACGAGATCGATCTCGCTGAACATCAATCAAACGGAGGTACGGCTCGTGCGTCTTCGGCGAGTAAAACTTGAGCTTGAGCATGAGCTTCCAGCACCACTTCTCAAAGTCGACGCTCTCGTCTAGCCACAACGCCCGGCGAATTGACTTGGTGATCGCCGCGACCTCCAATTTCTGCGGCGCGCCACTTCCCGAGACAACAATTGCCGTAGCCGGATCGGTGGCGCGCTCGCGTCGCGTCTTGTACAGGACCAGTGCCTCGGCAACAATCAAGGCGACTCGCCGATGGATCCCAGCACCAGTGAACAGTTGCTCGTGCTTGACGTCGTACTCCCAGTTGATATGGTCGAGCAGAAATCGCGCGAGCTGGCAGCGTGGCGCCGCCGTTTCCTCTAGCTGAAGCCACTCTTGGATCGTCAGCAGATCGTGCTTGCTTGGCACCCAACGGTTCACGGGGAATGTCTCGAACACATGGATCCACGTCTCCGCGCACTCATGATACTTGAACAGCAGCGTGATGAGCAGCGAAATGATCCACGGGTGCGCCAGGCAGATCTGGCTGATCGGAACGGCAGCACGATCACCATTCACCCCGAGCGCGATCTTACACGTCGGAACAGTGTAACCCGCGACAAAGAGCTCGTGCACCGCGACTGCAACGAGATCGTTGTGATGTTTCTCGACGGTCACGGGATCGCTTGGACACGACGCCGCGAGGTTGGCCACGGCAGACAGCAAGTGCACTGCGCTGTCCGTATCATGTGTGATGAGGTCGTACAGAACGTGTCGAACAGGTTTTCTTCCATCCGATCCACCGCCGGCTGATCGGCTATTGACAAACCGCATCCAGCCAGACGCGTTCTTCGCTTCCGCCGGGACATTCGGAAGGTTAAATAACAACAGCGCAAGCACATCCCATTTGGCCGGCTCTGTCAGTGATTCGAATGGGAAGCAGCTCAAGTACTTCCATGCGACGCGATTGCTGTCAGCAAGCATCAATCCGTTCAGGGTCGTCAGGAAGAGCTGGTCAAACAGCGTCGGATAGAATAAGTCTTGGTCGGCTCGAGCGCGAGAGGCTGCCACCTCGGGCATCTGCGCCGCGTAGGCTAGCAATTCGCCAAGTAGCTGGGCGACTCGAGACGGAAGCTTGTCAAACTCCTGGAAAGCGCGCAAACTGTTTGTGAACTCCAGCACGAGCGTCAGAGCACGGCTGAAGCACTT
The DNA here is from genome assembly GCA_023338125.1 of Phytopythium aichiense. Taxonomy (NCBI): domain Eukaryota; phylum Oomycota; class Peronosporomycetes; order Pythiales; family Pythiaceae; genus Phytopythium; species Phytopythium aichiense. The sequence goes on from JAADYH010000187.1 coordinate 10,905, forward strand.
CTTCACGTCGGAGGTGCACCGGAACAGTTGCTCGAACGCAAACGAATTCGGGAACTGGTTCAGCACCGCCACGAAGTCGTCATCCGACAGAAAATAACGGTCCAGCATCTCGGGGTTCTCGAGCAGCACCCACTCAGGGGAAACAAGCCCGTCTTCGTCAAACTTCTTTGGTTTTGCCTTCGACTTGGCTGTCAGCGCAGATGTTGGACCACTGGATACCAAAATTGCCATCCGCCGAAGCTTTTCCGGGTGGAATACCAAGTGCATCATCGCCAGGTAGTGGTCTACCAAGTCTTCGTTCCACTCCAGCTTCAGTGATCCATCTGTCGACACCATCCCACGCGGGAACTGCAGGAAGCGCAGCACCCACGATCGCTCGTCCGTCGCGATACGAGGTAGGTACATGACGTGCATCAACAGGAACGGCATGTTGGTCAGCGACTTGGTGCGAAGCAACGTCTGCAGGCCCGTCGAGATCCACTTCTGCAATGACTGCCGGAACCTCAGCACGCTCGAATACCACTCGTTCGACTTGGTCGAGACCGACGATGGCGGCATGTACAGCACGACCTCGCAGGTCTCACACAGTCTGCACCATTGGTTCGCTGGCATCGGAGGGTTCAAGCACCCGCACGCGTAGCACTTCACTTTCCGCTCCATGCCTTTGTGACCTCCAGCGCCGTGGTTCACAACCTTCCCGCCGGATCCTTGCATGACCATCTCGCCGCGGTAAAATGACTGCGGTATCCGGCTGAAGAGCCCCTTCTCTTCGAGCGTCACCTTCTTCTCGAAAAATATCAGCACATCGATGCAGTACTTCAAATGCTCTATCGCCGACGCAAGTGGCGATCCCGCAGGTAGCGTCTCAAAGAAGTTGATCGTGTCAGGAACCAAGTCCAGGTCCGCGAATCCCGCATAGCTTCCCGAGTGAAGGTTACTGCTGGTGACACAAGACGCGCTCATCTTGTTGAGGAACGCAACCAAGCTGGGGTCCTGGAGCACGCTGTTCAGGTACTGCTCGACGTGGAAATACGCCGTCGCCCGATCAAAGGTGTGCATCGTCGACTCGACCGTGCGCAGTTGACGCAACTTATCGAGATGAGCGCGTAGTCGCTCAAGTCTCTGTGCTTCAAACTTGGCGGTCTGGAAATCCAACTGTTGATCGATCTCGACGTTGTCGCCGCAGCGCTTCGACGACGATAATCGCTTCTTCTCGATTGTCCACACTACAAAATGGCAATCACAACCACAATCGTCAGTGCCATAGGCAAATACTAACATCACATACATCAATGAGCCCACCTTTCTTGACCAATGCGTCGATCTCCTTTTTCGACGCTTCCAGGGACGAAGCAGCCGTGTGCAAGATATACTCCGAGAAGAGATACCGCTCTAGTCGCCCGTACAACTCGCCCTTGTTGGTCTCGATGTGCCGCATCTTCATCTCCTGACGCTTCTGCGACGCTTCCGCGCGCAACAGGTTCATTTCGAAGTTGACAAAGGGCTCCAGGTTGACGCGAATGTGCTGCTTCTTCAGCAGACTCTCGTACGTTTTCCGATCGTCCACTTTGTCGGAACGAACAGATGTCGATGCAGATCCAACTTCCTTCGAGCGAGCAGGGACTGACGGATAGATGCCAGTGCGATGCGCCTCTGAGACCTTCGACTTGGCGAGTGAAGCACGCACAGCGACGCTGGCGCTTTCAACTGACGTCTCGGCGACAACAAGAGAGTGGCTTCGTGCCACTGACTGGAGCTTCGCTGGGTCCTCCACATTGACGACATGTCGAAGCTGCTTGGACAATGTCGGCGACAGCGACGGCGCGGACGAAACCAACGGCGTTTCTCTGTACGCCGCATAGTCCTCGTCGATCTCCAGCTCGAGTGGAGCCGATGGGACAAAGGCTCCGGAAACCATTGGTCCTTCCTCTTCAGTGGTAGACTCCGCTGGAACGGAATGGAACGCTTGAGGGGCCGATGGTCGAGCTGGTGGCACCGTCGTCTGCGCGTCGGGATGCTGGATTGTATCTGTATTCGTCAGCCCGTCCGCGCTCTCAGAGACGGCAGCTTGTGGTGCCTCAGTAGCAGTTGAAACATCGAGCGCGCCAGGTACAGCGAGATGCGAGACACTTTCCTCATTCATGTCAGGAAACAGCGGAGGAGCGGACGGAGTCGCGACGCCATTGGTAGCTTCCATACTCGACGGTTCAAACGTGGAGCGACCCATGTCGTGCTCGTCTGGCATGTCAAATTCTGGGGCACTGGGCGTATGCGCGGTCGCTGCCGGTTCTCGGGTGGCTTCTCCAAGCGGCGAATCAGGAAATGGAGGGGCGGTGGCGACACCAACGGCATCTCCAGCGCGCTCTCCAAAACCATCGGGAGTGAACCCAGTGGGCTGCTGCAGCGGACTGCCGTGGTTATTCTCGTGATTGCTCGGAAATGATCCACTCGCCTCTGCGACCAGGAGTTCCCCGACGCCTTGAGCTCGGTCAGCAACCGCGCTTAGCTCCAGCTCATCGTCTACTGCGAATCCCTCGCCGAGGATGGCGAGCAACGCCTCTTCGTTCTCCGCGATCTCCTGGTCGAGCGTCGCGCCGTCCGTCTGCTCCTTCTCGGCGCTGCCAGCGTCCACGAGAGTGTCCGTCGCGGCCTCCAGAGCGCTCAACGCGTCCGAGCCGCCGTCCGCCACCTCAAAATCAAGGTCCGCACGCTCCTCTTCCTCGGCGACGTCCTCTCCGCTCCTCGCATCCTCCGCCGCCGCACGCGGCGCCACTCCATCGTGCAGCTGCGCAGACCGCGCCTTCTTCCGGCCGTGCGAGCGCCGACTCTTCTTGCGGACGGCCTCCATCGCCCCAGGGCCGAGAAAAGCCGACCGACCGCTCGGCTGCGCGCTGCGTTTCCCCCGCTTCGGCGTGCGAGTCGCCGCGCCGCTGGCTCGGGCTCAGGCAGAAGAAAAAGACGCCGGCGGCGGTCAGGAACGCGTATCGATGGGCTGCTGCTGCTGCTGCTTGGCGTCGCGGAGGCCGGTCGCCGACTTCCCCGCGGTCGTCCTTTCTCGATGTGGAAAGCACCCGATCGATGGCGACTGCAACTTGGGCGGCGGCGGGTGTGTGTGAGTGTGAGTGGTTTTGTTCTTCTTGCGAATACCTTCGCGCGACCTTCGGCGCACCTTCGCGCGACTTGTCGCATAGTGAGTGATGGTTGTCAGGAGTGTGGGTCGGTCGTGTGCTTCAATCGCATCTGTGTTGACGCCGCGGCGTCGTCGCTGATGCCAATGCTCAGTCACAGGTCGGATGCCCCAAATGCTTGGGAAAGAAAGCCTATCTACGACTGCTTGATGATCAACATGGATATGAGCGAAGCCTCTCGGGCACAAGACATCAGCCATCGAGCCATTTCCATTCATTTCTGCACGTCGCACCACTGCCTCAAGGCACCAGCCCACTGCGATCGAGACACCCGGGACCCATACGTTCAACATACTTCGCTTCGTGGTCGGCGCCTCGCTTCAGACGTTCGAGGTGGATCGCTATTTTGTTTGTTTGTTTGGTCTCGGACAGCAGCGAGACGTCCGATAGGTCAGGGAGAGCTGGCTGTTGTGTTCTGTTGTATTCATACAATATACTCACACATCCGCAGGCGAAAGGAGCTGTCCTGCCAGCGACGCTAGCAGCCAGAGCCACCGGCAAGCCGCAGACACGAGGCGCTCGGGATGAGCGACATGACGGTGACGATCAGCGAGTACGCGAGTAGCACAACGGCGAACGCGACGATGGCGCCGCTGGCCGACTTGGTGTACCCGCCGTAGATGCGCAGCTGCTGCGCGTCGAGCTTCTGCGAGGGCAGGAAGATGAGCCCGATGAAGGCCAGCGCGTTCAGCCCAAAGTTGAGCACCAGCGAGAGCAGCACGTCGATACGCGCGTCGGACGCGTCTGCGGCGGCAGCCGTCACGTCGTAGAAGTTGCTGCCTTGGAACAGGCCCTGAGCGTTCGTGCCCACGAAGATCTGGACGAGGAAGTAGAGGGAGAGCGTGAGGCCGACCATGGCGCCCTCCGAGCCTTCGATGATGATCTCGGTCAGAGGCACGATGGCCGTCAGGAGCTGGATCGCCGACCCGACGCCCGTCAGCGAGTACAGCAGGCGGTACAAGTACCGATTCCGCTCAATGTCGAGGCACACGAGGATGGCCGCGATGAGGTGCGGCACGATCACGAACAGAGGCGCCGCACCGAAGAACTGACGCCACGGACGGTTCATGAAGGACCGACGCCACACGATGACTGTCAGGAGAGACACGGCGCTTGCGATCGCTTGCGTGCCGAAGTAGTTGTCCTTGTTCGCGCCTGCCCACGTGCTCACGACGGCGACCGAGTTGGAGAAGGTGATGCTCATGAACAGCGTGAAGATGCACATGAACACCAGCACGCGCCACACGGCCTTCTGCTGGATGATCTTCCAGAAGATGCGGCTGCGGACCTTCATGGAAGTCGACAGCGAGTAGTGCTTCTCCTCCCAGTACATCCAGATGATCGGCAGCGGGGCGATCATGAGGACCGCAAAGATCACAAGCGCCACGGCCAACGGGACGTTCGTCGAGCCATTCGAGCCGTCCCCCCAAACGCCGTAGGTGCAGCCGTCAGCGATCAGCGTAACGAAGAACCGGAACATGAGGTACGAGGCTTGGATCGCGCCGCGAGAGCCCAGTGGCTCGCGCTGCGATAGCTCAATCACGCGGGTGTGCACGCTCAGGTACGACATGAGGTTGCCGAGCGTCGCAATGGCCGCGACGTTAACCGCGACGAAGGTGAGTCCCAGGCTCGGGTCGTTCTTGTCGGCGACGGCGCTGAGCCCCGCCATGACGAGGAAGCTGACGGTCGTGATGAGCAGGCCGAGCACCATGTAGCCCTTGCGGCGGAGACCCATGATGGGGTAGCAGTCGGACAGCATGCCGACGAGGAAGCTGAGCGCCATGGGGATGTTGGTGAGGCGCTGCGCAGCCACACTCTGCGCGGACGAGAGTCCGAACTGGATGTGCAGCAGCGGCTGGAGCACCGTGCCGAGCGACGTGAGCGAGAAGACGGACGCGAAGGTGGCGGCGACGAGCCCCAGGCAGTGCTTGGACCAGAAGTTGACGGCGCCGCCCTTGCGCAGGCTGCCGTACATCTCGTGGTTGTAGAACTGCTGCCCGGCGATGAAGCGCGCGTCCGGCGTGTCCACATGGCGGCTGCTGGTGTTCGTCGTCCGCTGCAGCTCGAGCTCGCTCGCGGATACTTCTTTGGGCCCGGTCGGCGACTGGAACGTCTTGAACTCGGATGGCGGCGCGCTCATCTTGTCGTAACTCGAGGACCCGGCCGTCCACATGAACACGGCGCTGGAGGCGAGGCGGAGGCGCGCGCTGCTGGGGTGGCCGATCGAGTCGGGGAATGCGTTGGGATCAGAATGGCCGCCGTCCATTGCTGAGCATCAGCTGGGCTGCCTCCCTCTGCCCCCGTCCGTCGCTCAGTATGGCCCAGGCCCTGTACTCTACACCGGGGGCGGCTGCCTGCCCGCACCTGGCCGACAAGACCCCAGCACATGCGCATGCGCCGGATGGTGCGTTCGACTGGCGGCAGCCGTCATGCTGCTTCGCCCATAGTGATATTTTTGTATACACCACCAGGTTTCCACAAATGCAGCGCGACCACCTGGTGATCGACTCTGCCGCAGAACAAAATATAAACTTCGGAAATAGTCGAGCAGTTGACGATTTATACCAGGAAAGAGACGCAATACTGTAGATTTATACGGTATATTACGCATATAGACATCAATATCCATGCTAATTATGCGGACGAGCCCTGATATCTGATCTGGGCGTGCTTCAACTGGGTTCAGCAGCCGTTGGAGGGCCATCAGTGATGGCGCCTCCTTGGCGTGCTGGGCTGGGAGAAACGGAATGATTGATGCTGGGCGTGGACGCAGTGGGCGTGGGTCGCTAATATATAACGTGATTATCTGTGCTGCCTGCAAGGTGACCAAGGCCGCCGGCCCGACGCAGTAAACCTAGCAGTTGGTGCCGCCGACCAGGATGAAGCATGCGGTGCCGGGCACGAGCGCCATGATGGTCACGATGAGCGCGTACAGGAAGAGCACGAGGCTGACGGCGACGATGGCGCCACTGGCGGCCTTGGTGAAGCCGCCGTACATGCGCAGCTGCTGCGCGTCCAGCTTCTGCGACGGCAGGAAGAACAGACCGATCCACGCGAGCGCGTTGAGGCCGAACTGGAGGAACAGCGACAGCAGCACGTCCCAGCGCGCGCTCGACGCGTCGACCGCCACCTCGGTCGTGTCGTAGAAGTTGGTGCCCTTGAAGATGCCGTACGCGTTCGTGTCGACGAACACGTTGACGCAGCGCTGCAGCGTGAGCGTCAGGCCGATGAGGGCACCCTCCGAGCCCTCCTGCACGATCTCGGTCACGGGCACGATCGTGTTGAGCAGGCCGATGCCGTCGGCGATGTACGTCATCGAGTAGAAGACGCGGTAGAAGTACCGGTTGCGCACGACGTCGAGCGCCGTCATGAGCGCCAAGAACAGGTGCGGCACGATCTGGAAGACTGGCGCCAAGCCGAAGAACAGCGGCCAGTTGCGGTTCATGAAGAAAAAGCGCCAGGTGAACATGATGCCAATCATGACCACGTCCGAGATGGTCTTGACCACGAGCGAGTTGTCACCCGCGGCGCCAGCCCAGGTGCTGATGACGCTCGTCGAGTTGCTGAACTTGATGCCGAGGAAGAGCGTGAAGAACCAGATGAAGGCCAGGATGCGCCACACCGCCTTCTGCTGCATGATCTTCCACAGGATCTGCGTGCGGATCTTCATGGACGTGTTGAGCGAGTACACCTCCTCCTTCCAGAACCGGAGAACGAGCGGCAGCGGCGCGATCGACACGACGCCGAGGATGACGAGGCAGGCCCACACGGGGATGTTGGGCTCGGAGCCCGTGCCGAGCATGAGGAACGTCATGACGGACGTGAAGATGGACGTGTAGCGGCGGAAGATGAGGTACGCCGCCTGGATTGTGCCGCGGTCACGCAGCGACTCGCGCTGCGAGTACTCGATCACGCGCGTGTGCACGCACACATAGGTGATGATGCAGCCGATACTGGCGAGCGACACGAGGATCATGGCGATGACGACCTCCCACGTCTGGCGGCTCTCGCCCTCGTTCGCGTCGAAGTGAGCGCTGAGGCCAGCGATCGAGAACACGGCGACAGCGTTGAGGATGCAGCCGACGATCATGTAGCCCTTGCGACGCAGCCCCATGATGGGGTAGCAGTCCGAGAGGAGGCCGACGAGGAAGCTCAGCGCCATGGGCAGCTGCACGAGGCGGCCGACGCCGACGATCTGGGACGACGTCAGCCCGAGCTGCGAGTTGTACATGGGCTGCACCAGCACGATGAGCGCCTGGTAGGACAACATCGAGGTGAAGGTGGCCGCGCAGAGCCCGAGGCACTCGATCGAGTACCAGTCGACGGCGCCGCCCTTGCGCAGGCTGCCGTACATCTCGTGGTTGTAGAACTGCTCGCCGGCCACGAAGCGGCCGCCGTTCTCGTCGAACGAGCTGCGCTCGAAGTCGAGCGGCGACTCGTACGTCGTGAAGTCCATCTTGGTCGGCGGCGGCTGCGGCACCACGCCGCTCACGGTCTTCATGGCGGCGGACGAGGGGAGGTAGCGTCGAGCGCTTCCTTACACAGCAGTCGGTCGTGGGCGTCTCGGTGCCAATCGCGGAATGAACGGGGATCGGACCAGCCGAGTCGCCAAAGCAGCAGTGTGCAGGATGGGGTCCGATGGCGCGTCCTTTTTGTATAGGTATTTGTATAGGCGTGTCGGATGCGCTGACTTGTTGCGCGGGTGGATGGAAGGCAACGTCGACAAGCGCGCGGCAATGGCTGTTCTGTGCGCGCCAGCTGGTGCCTCCAGCGGGCAGAGACGCGGCAACGTCCCACGCTATGCACGCTCCTCTCGGTGCACAGTTCGCGGCGCGGTTGAACCAGTTATCTTGGGCATTGTATGCCGTGTCGCGAACGGGCTCGGCTGTAATGAGTGCACTTCACCATATGTAAAGTCGGTGCTCGCAGCCCTCTCGCCCGCCATCCCGAGCTGCACAGGAGCATTCGCTTCAGGACGGAACCAGCGCGGTCGGTGTTCGCGTTCACCGGTTGATTGGGTCCTTCAAGTTCTGCTTGCTCGAGCTTGGACTGAGTCGGCTTGAACCGCGCGGGCGACTCAGATACAAAGTGGCACGCGGGACCCCTCGCGGAGTCCAATCGTGTGGTGTGTGCATCGCGAGTGGATCCACGTTGACCAGTCCGCGAGCGTGGTGTCGGCCTCGGCGCGATCCTCGAGGAGCGGGGTGTCGAACATAGAGCGCTTGCTTGGCTCCATTCCTCTCTCTCCTCTTCGGCGCCTTGCCACCCGCGCATGACGTCACAGCGCGGAAGCAGGGGGCGGAGCAAGGGCGGCGCAGCGATGCAAAGATGCCGCCCCCTGCATGTGGTGATCGCGTCGCAGGCTATTTACAATTGAGCAGAGTGTATTGAGCAGATGAGTGTGGAGTGAGAGAGAGCTCGGTGCGCTGCTGACTGCTGGCGCCGCATTGACCAGCGACGACGCGGCTGGCGTGACTTCGGTCAGCAAACGAACGCCAACTGGTTTCATATAACTGAAGTCAGTGCTCTGGTGTCGTCGTGTCGTGACGCGCAAGTGGAAATGTATGTGTAGGCGGAGTTGAGGTGTTAGGTTGTGGATGCGCCATCTGTCGCACATCGCAACCTCCTGGATCGGCAGGATCCACCAGCGTCAACGATCCGCCAACAGGCGCCGTTTCCCACACTCGAACGAAACTGATGAACCGACGTCAACTTAATCGAATCCAATATCCACTCCGAAAACTGCCATTACACAAGCATTTTGTAAACATAAACAAATAGTGATTCGCCTTGACTACTAGGTAGTCAAGTGCAAGTCATTTTGTGGCTTCCTGGTAGCCCAGCATCTTGAAGAGGCGCAGAATCGATCCCTTCGACATGGAGAACGACCTGACAGATCCTCTTGCTCCGTGCGCCAAAGCTGCCGCGCCAATCGCCATGGGGACGCGCGCGCCGATCTTCGGACGCAGTGACGAGCTCGAGAAGCTGCTGGCGTCCGCGGGGGACGCGTCCCAGCCCTGCGGCGTGCTGGGCGGCGGCGCAGAGGCAACCGCCGCCGCCTCAACCGGTGCCGGATACGACGCCGAGGCCATGGTGGACGAGCTGCTTGCGAGCACGTGGGAGCCTGTGCTCAGCGCGGCCGGGGCGAGCTCGGCGCCGGCCAAGCAGGCGGCTTTCGCACAGCAGACACGCGCCATGAACGCGCTCCAGTCGGTGCTCGCAGACGCCGTCGCGCGCCTCAAGACCCACCGACAGGCCGTCACGCAGCGCATCGCCGCGCTCGAGGGAGAGAACGCCGGCGCTGGCGCCAAGTACCAGGACGCGCTGCGCAGCCCTGAGACGCTTCTCCACGTGCGTCTGCCTTGTGCTGCTTGTACTACCGTGTATGAGGGGGGAGCGAGGCTCTGACAGTGGCCGGCTGCTGTTGTTCATGATGGCACAGCAAGTGTGCTCGCAGATGGAAGACTTGGAGGAGCGGTTCACCAAGGTCAGCTCGTCCGCCGTGCTGATAGGCGACAAGCTGGCCAAGCTCGACGGCGAGCGCACGCGCGTGCTCGAGACGGACGAGCTCATGGAGGCCCTCGTGGCGCTCAACGAGCCACCAGTCGGCAATAATGGCGACGACGCCAAGAGCACGACCACCACCAGCAGCAGCAGCAGTCGGCTCGTGCGGACGCTGCGGGACCCTGCGCAGCTGCACGAGGCCGCGCGTGTGATCAAGAAGATGGGCGTCTTCTCGTCCGAGCTGTCGTCGCCCGCCATCTCGCGCGCCGTGGCTGAGATCGAGCGCCTCAGCCAGCGCATCGAGACGGACCTGCTGGCCGAGTTCTCGGCCGCGCAGGAGCGCGCGAACCTCGACGGCATGCGCAAGTGCGCGGCCTCGCTCATCGCGTACAATGACAAGGACAAGGTGGCCGACCGCTACGTCTGGAACGTCATGAAGGACCGCCTCGCGAGCCTCCAGCCGGCCACGGGGACGTCCTCGGCGCGAGCGGACCCGCTGCAGGACCTGACGGCCCTCTTCGAGACCATCCGCGTCATCTGCCGAGAGCAGTTCGCTGTCATCGAGCAGGTCTTCCCGTCCGCGGCCAGCAGTTCCGTGCGCGAGCTGCTGGTCGAGCGCTTGTTCAACGACCCGGCCTTCGGCATCTTCTCTTCGCTGGACCAGGTCCTGAGCGCCAGCGCCGCGGCCGCCTCGGTCCAGCAGCAAGCGGACGCCACATCGTCCCCTGCTGCGACAACCAGTCCGGTTGCGGCGGCGGCTGGCGTGAGGAGGACCCAGGCGAGCGAGGAGTACGTCTCGCTGCTCTGCGGCGCGTACGAGCGCACCTGCGCGCTCACAGCGGCGATCGAGGACATCGTGGAGCGTAGCAGCGTCACCGTTGGCAAGATGAAGCGAGCCATGCAGCCAGAAGAAGATGATGGAGAAGAGGAGGAGAGCAACAACAGCTCGGGTGGGAGCGACGTTGAAGCCGAGCGCGAGCGCATGCGGACCTTCCTGAGTCTTCAGCTGCACTCGCTCTTCGGCAGCCACCGACCGAAGTACTTCCGCTCGGAGCTCGAGCTGCTGCAGCTCACGTGCCGCGACGTGGTGGCCGGCGTGCGCTTCCCGCAGCAGCTGACGGCTCGGCAGAAGGCTGCCGCCATCAAGGCGGGCAAGAATGCGGCCTCCTCTGGTGGCAACGCAGCCTCGGCGTCGACCCCCACGTCGACGCTTGCGTCCGTGTCTTCCACGCAGCTCGTATCGCCTCTGCCGAGCTCGTCCTCGCTCGCCGCGTCGTCGACCACGAGTCTGGACGCGGCGGGAGGTGCTGTCTCGCTCAGCGAGTGGTCGCAGCTCTTCTTCGAGTCGCTCTGGGCCATCGCGGACGACGCCGAGGCGCCTAATCGGTACCTGAGCGCGCTCCAGAGCGCCGTCGATCGCTGTCGCGTCGTGCTCGAGAACGAGAGCGAGTTGCGCGGCGAGTTGCTCACCAAGCTCTTCTCGGTCTTCACCGCCGGCTACGGCGACGAGTACCTCGGCGTACGTGCTCCTCGTGGCATTGACGGGCTGGTTGCGGTGCTGACTGGTGCCGCTTGCCGCACAGAAACTCGCGGCGCTGGCCAACGACATGCTGCAGGACCCGTTCGCGTCGCCCGACGCCGCGCGCCAGTTCTTCCAGGTCACCGAGGTGCGAGGCGCGTCAATGCCTTGCAAGCGGTTGGATGGCAGTCTGACACTCGGTCTGTTATCATGTCGGTGTCCAGCTGCTGTTCAAGCGGATCGACCTGCTCGACGACGCGTTCGACTCGGTGCTCGCACCTGCGCAGGCTGACGCGCCGACGCAGCTCACGTGAGTCGTCTCGGCTCGCCTTGACCCGAGGCCCCCACCGCCTTGTTCTCTCTCTCACACGCGTTGGTCGGCAGGATCTGCTACGAAAGCAAGCGCAAGCAGCTGGACAAGCTCGAGCAGCTCGTGGCGCGCGGCTTGCGGCAGGTGTTCACCGTGGTCGCCAAGGACGTGGGCACTCTGCTGGCGACGCACCAGGACAAAGCCGACTTCGTGGGCAGCGAGACCAACCTGTCGCTCGCGAGCTCCAGGGCCTGCCGCCGCTGCGCCGACTACCTGCAGCCGCTGCTCTCGGCCGCCTGCGCCGTGCTCGTACGTCCGCCTCCCTCGGCGTCGATCGGTCGCTTGCCGCTGCTTGTCGTCCGGTTTCTCACTCGCTCGTGCTTGTCGGCAGATGGACGAGAACCGCGAGCGCTTCCTGGCGGCGCTGGCCGCGCAGTTCAAGGACGCGTACCTGCAGCACTTGCTGCGCTTCCGCTTCGACCCGGACGGCGCGTGCATGCTGCTACGCGACGTGGCGGCGTTCCGGCAGGTATTCCGCAAGGTGGCGGGCCCGCGCGCGCTGCCGGCGGTGGACGACGCGTTCGACGTGCTGCATGAGGTGGCCAACGCGTTCGCGCTGCCGGCCGAGCACCTGGGCGGCTTCCTGCGCGACGGCAAGCTGGCGGCGCTGGGCCGGCCGGCGCTGCTGGAGCTCGTCAAGCGGCGCGTCGACTACAAGGCCAACGCCGACAAGATCTCGCTGTCCTAACGGGCCACACGCACGCATGTTACTCGGCACCAACTTGGAAGTCCTCTCGTCTGCCTGCCTGCCCTCTCCTGATGCCTCCCTCCAAGCTGGCGAGTTGCCGGCCGAGATGTTCGTCATAGACTCTTGGAGTAGAGCTCGTGGCGCACGGCGGCGCTGCGCTCCTCGAGGCGGCGCGAGTTGGGCGGGTCGACGCGCATGGTGTAGTTGTAGCGGCGGCGGAAGTCCTTCTTCTCGGTGAGCGAGCGCAGCGCGAAGTAGTATTTGGCGTAGACGGAGGCCGATATGTACAGGTCCCATTGGATGTGGTGCAGGAAGAGGCGCTCGAGCCGGTTGACGGCGTGCAGCGAGTACTGCGGGTAGATGCCGCTGATCTCGACGTTCCAGGAGCTGAGGTCCTGCCAGACCTTGGACGCGAGCAGCAGCCCGCACAGCACGATGGGCTTCCAGGTGGCCACGAGCAGCGGCACGCCCGCCTGCTCCATCAGGCGCTCGATGTAGATGAGGCACACGATGGAGCACTCGGCGCTGAGCTGCGCCTGGTTGAACAGGTGCTTGCAGAAGCGGAAGATCTCGTCCACGCTCGGCACGTGCCTCCGGGACGACACTTTGGCCATGGCGAACGCCGTCAGCGGGTGCACGCGGGGCACACGCACGAACGTGTACTTGTACTGGGGCGTCACAAACTTTTCCTCGCGGAAGAGCTCGTCCACGGGCTCCTCGCCGTCGCCCTCCAGGTCCAGGCTCGTGCTCGAGGCCGTCGTGGCAGCCGTGGCCGCGCTCACGGCCGTCGCGCGCGGCGCGTGGGCCTCTCCGTCGTCTGCGTCGTCGTCTTCGTCTCGTTCGTCCAGGGCGACCACGGGTGCCGGGGACCGCGCCTCGCTGGCCTGGTGGCCGTGGCTCGGGACGGAGGGCGGGTCGTCCAGCTGGGACTTGGCGACGCGCTGCTGCTCGCGGTGCCGCTTCTCGCAGCGCCGCAGGTGCTGGTACAGCACGACGCTCACGCGGCGCAGGAAGTCGTCGTAGTTGGGCTGCGCGAGCGTCGAGCCGACGGCGCCCGCGGCCGGCGCCAGGCCCGCCATGCGGTCGTCCGGCTTGCGGTAGCGCAGCGCGCCCGACTCGCCCAGCCGCGGCGTGAACACGGCGTGCGTGGGCTGGAACGCCGCCGAGGAGGCCGAGATGGAGGCGGCCGCGTCCCCGCCCTCGTCCTGGAAGCGCACGCGGCTGCCGCGGCTGTAGGCGTCGCCCGAGGGAGCGGGCTGGCGCGTCGGGCGCCGCACGCGCCGCGCGTCCTCCTCCGCCTCTTCCTCCTCCACCGAGCTGGGCAGGAAGGGCGAGAGCGACACGCTCAGCGCCGCCGCGTCCGCCATTCGCCCTGCCATTCGCCCATGCGCCACCATATCAAGGAGGAATCAGATTGTCCGGCGTCTCAAGTTGTGTGATTGCAGGTGGGGGGAAAAGATCCGCGACTCCCGGGTAGCCACAATCTGATACCAGTCGTCTGAATCTGATCCACTCCCTCCTTTTCAGCCAATCACACCGCGCCGACGCTTTCGTCCAGTCAAATGGCGGGAAGCCTGCCAAGCAGGCCAAGCGCGACCAACCAGTATTGGCGCCGCGCATCCCGGGTTCGTCGCCTTCCTCGCTCCGTCGCGGCCTCCCCCGAGCCGCCTCCGCTCCCCCGACCAGCCCGTAGAGAGAGCGCACTCACTGATCATGTCGTCTGCGGCGGTGGCGTCGCGCTTCGGCCAGCGGCTGGCGCACACGGACAAGAAGTACCGCGACCAGGCGCTCAAGAAGCTGACGGCGTACCTCTCACGGCGGCACGCGGCCTGGACGCCGCTCGAGTGGGACAAGCTCTGGAAGGCGCTCTTCTATTGCATGTGGATGAGCGACAAGCGGCCCGTGCAGATGGAGCTCGCGCGCAGCCTCGCGCGGCTCGTGCACAAGGTGCCGGCGCGCCAGGACGCGCTCGCCTTCGTGCGCAGCTTCCTGCGCACCATGCGCCGCGAGTGGCACGGGCTGGACGGCCTGCGCCTCGACAAGTTCTACGACCTCGTGCGCCAGTTCGTGCGCGAGAGCGTCGCGCTGCTGGCCGCGCACAAGTTCGCGCGCGCCGCCGTCGGCGAGTTTGTCGACGCGCTCTCGGCCGAGGTGGTGAGCCAGCGACCCAACGGCCTGCGCATGCATCTGGCCGATCTCTTCCTGGCCGAGGTGCACGCCGCCGCGGGCGACGCCGTCGACTCGCGCGCCTTCCTGCTGCTGCTCGAGCCCTTCTTCACGCTGCTCGGCTCCGAGTACGACCAGACCGTTTTCAAGCGCGTGCGCGACCTCGTCTTCCTGTAAGTTTGGATGGAGCGCTTGATGGTGGTGTTGCTCGGACTGACGGACTGGGTGGCCGTGATCAGGCCCATGCTGAGCGACTTCCTCTTTGGCGAGGCGGCCAAGCAGGCCGCGGAGGACAAGCAGAAGAAGAGCGACGACGACACGGACGGTGACGGAGAGGAGGAGGCAGCGCCGAGAGGGTTCCCTCGCATCGACCTCACGCGCGTGCAGCACCGCATCTTCGCGATCGCCGCGGCCGAGTACGTCGACCAGCACACTCGTTGGTGCCAGTCGGAGACTGACGCTCCAGTTTGTTGGTGCCTGACAGGGACACGGCGGAGCGCAACCGCGCAGCGCTGTACGAGCTGTACGGCAAGTTCGCGGCGCTGACCAAGGTGGACTCGCTCAAGGCGGCACAGGAGGCGCCGAAGGAGGAGGAGGCGGAGGACGAGGACGAGGAGATGGAGGCGGCACCGGAGGCCGAGGCGGATGCCGAGGACGCGCCGAAGAAGAAGAAGAAGAAGAGCAAGAAGCGCAAGCAGGCGGAGGCCGAGCAGCAGCAGCAAGAGCAGCAAAAGGAGGAGGAGAAGCTCGCCAAGGCTGCCGAAGCGGCACCGCCGTCCAAGAAGCAGAAGAAGTCGAAGAAGCAGGCGGAGGAGGCGGAAGCGCTGGTGGAGGTGGCGCAGGAGGAGGCCACTCCGGAGAAGAAGAAAAAGGCCAAGAAGGCCAAGAAGCAGGCTGAGGAGCCGGCCGAGACGCCCGAGAAGGAGGAGGCGCCGGCCGCCGACAAGACCAAGAAGAAGAAGGCCAAGAAGAGCGTGGAGGTCGAGCCGGTCGAGAAGGCCGAGCCGGCGGAGAAGGAGGTAGCGAAGAAGTCCAAGAAGGAGAAGAAGGCCGCGAAGGAGGAGAAGGAGGCAGAGTCGCAGCCCAAGAAGGAGAAGAAGGCCGCGAAGGAGGCCAAGCAGGCGACGAAGGAGGCCGCGGGCGAGAAGGAGGACAAGCAGAAGCAGAAGAAGCCGGCGGTGGTGGTCAAGAGCGGCGTCAAGTTCCAGCGGTGCGCGGCGTGCGGCGGCTTCGGCAAGAACCTCGTGCGCGCGGGCAAGGAGCTGTGCGGGCACTGCGAGCGCGCCGGCAAGTCGCAGAAGAAGGCGGCGGGCAAGAAGCGCAAGGCGGAGGAACAGCGCGCGGCCGAGGCCGAGGCCGCGAGCGCCGCCGCGTCGGCCAAGAAGGTGACGTTCGGCAAGAACAAGGCGCTGCCGCACAGCCTGTCGGTGAAGCGGCTCAAGGCGTCGGCCGCCAAGGAGGCAGTGCCCAAGGCCGCAGACATCAAGGGCGTGCTCAAGGCCTCGGGGACGCCGCCCGCCGCCGCCAAGAAGAGCAAGAAGCACGCGCGCAAGACGGCTGCCGACTTCTTCTGAGGGAGGCGTCGCGCTTTTATCATAGATTGTCCATTTGATCGTTCGGAAGGGATGTGTGGAGGCCGTTGCGCACATGGAAACAACCGCCAGATCGCCGCGGAGAGCCTCGTGCTGCTCGCAGCGCGTGGTTTGCCTTGGGGTACGCGCAGGAGCGCCAAGAAGCCCACGCATGGCATGCTGGCCCCGCATTGGTCATCATTGCGAGAAGTGCAGCTTGAAGATGCTGGGCTACCAGGTAGCCACAATGCAAACATGGTTTGACTACCAGATAGCCAAAGAGATCCGGAGCAAACTTTTCATTTTGAAGAGTGTGAACAAAACCCACACCAGAAATGCCAATGTTTCGTTGAAATTGCTGGAGATCAACATGGTAAAAATGAGCAGACATTTTTCAAATATATCACGACACGGTTTTCTTGCTTTTTCAAAGGACAAAGGCTCGAAAAGTTCGAGATTATCAGCCACATTTGAAGCCATCGAGCGCATTTTTTTTAATGGTCTTCGACAGTTTGAAGCCGAATTGCGTTGTATTTTTTAAGATTTTGGTAAAGTGCTTTCCGAACGGACGAGCTCGAATTCGAAGCCAAACGTTCTCAAATAGTTATGGATGAATATCATCATCTCTCCGACCTCTCTTGACTTCACTATACTGTGTTTCAGCCAACCCGCGATCTCCATTCTGACAATTAGCCAATCGGTAGATTCGTCGTGTGATTATCAGTCAATCATATCGATGTAGGGGTAGGTGTACCAATCGGATCCCTCCTTCATATTTGGTCGGAAGCTCGTGCCCAGATATCTCTATCGCCATCCAATCGTCAAGTCATTTGCATATCTGCCGCAAAACCGCCAGGCCTCCGCCTCCTCCGACAGAAGCGATGGGAATCGCTGATTTGATTACTGCGAACACTGAGCGGGCGAAAGCCAATGCGGTGAACGCCTTCGAGGCGTTTCTGAAGGATGAGGAGGTGAGTCTAGAGTACATGAGGGCTTGCATGTTGCGTGACGATGCTGTCCATGTCATCTTGGCGGTGTTCGACAAGTTTGCCATGCATCTTGCATTTGAGAAAGGGTGCAACCACATGCCGCTCAAGCCGAACACGGTCGGGCAGTATTTCCGCCAGGAAAAGTTGTGGGTGCTGGACCAGCAGCCGCAGCTACGCCCGGCTCTCGAGCGCCGCTTGCTCCAGATGGGTACGACGCTAGAGAACTACTGCGTGACACGCCCTTCTGGGGGTGTCATTAGCAAGGCCCCTGCATGTACGAAAGGCTCCCTTCGGCAGTTGATTGAGTATCTGTATTCAAATGCATGTTCGCCTACTGACTACCAAGATGCAGCTTTGCTATGCCTCCTCTGGTAAATGTTCGGCCGCGCGTCCGACCTCACGATAATGCGCAGATCCAACGTCTCAATCAGCGCCGGTGACATCTTCTTCCTCCGGTTCGTGCGCATGAAGACATCCGAAGAGCAAGGCCTCTCGCTCTTCCCCGACGACGACTTCACAACGTGTCCCCTCCTCGCGCTCGCACTCGCACTCGCACTTGCCGTTCAAGTTGCTCAAAGCACCGCGCTTCTCCATCAGCTTCCAGAGCAGCAGCAAGCATCTGTCTACGAAGAGCCGGTGAATGCAGTGCCGCTGATTGATCTGATCAACCACCCGCCCCGCGCGCTCGATGCTCTCGGAGGATCAGGGGCTACTGTGACCGCATATGGCGATCACGACGATGACTCGCAGATTCGAGCTCGCCGAAGCCCGTCAAAGAACCCTGGTATCTACAGCTACGTGAACCGGCTGCTCGACCGCATCTGCGTGCCAGCAGGAGTCACCTTGCGTCTGACATCTCACTCGTTCCGACGTGGAGGCGCACAGCATGCCAATGGCTCAGCGACACTCAGCTCAAGCTGGATCTTCGACCGCGGCGCGTGGAACATGACGACGACAAACAAGGCGTTCGTGTACGTTTTCAACACACCGCGTGAAGACCACATGGTCGCAAAGGTGTTGAGCGGGTTTGAGCCGCAGGATCGCGTACCTCTGGCTTCCCTCGATGCCCTCGACTCCCAGACTCAAGTCAAGATCCGCGCCGTCTTCGCACGCCTGTTCCACACGTGCTACAAGCTCGACACGCCGCAGTACAACGTTAGTGCCCCAGTCCTCGATGTGCTCATGGCGTACCTGCTTCGACACTATCCGTCGCTGAAGCAGCTGCATTCGGAGAGCCTTGCTGTCCAGCACCTCGAGACCTGCGCGGTAGCAGCCGGATCGTCAGTTGCAGAGTTGCTGGCGTGGATCGCGCATCTAGCACTTGGGCAACACAAGCAAGATCAAGACACCAAGCCAGGAAGCCGTCCGACGGGCACGATAGAAGACCACCCAATTGTTCGGCAGCAAGCTGCGTTGATCGATCAGTTAGTTAAGATCAACACCACCACGAATGCTCGTTTATCTGCACTCGTAGCGATGCTCGAGACAGCGCTCGGCCAGAAGACCAGCAGCCCGGCCAGCACCAGCATCAACCTTGGCAACGAAGATCAAGATACTGAAGTCAGCGACCCGCCAGCGAAGCGTAGAAGAACCGCTCAAGTCGCGTATCTTCGAGACGTGTGGTTTTCGTGGTACACCGAGGTGCCGCGACTGTGGGCGTCGAGTGAGAAATCCCTGGTGAAGAAGAAGTCAGAGGTCAGCTTGATCGTCGCGTTCATGAAGCTCTTTTTGCCTGACGGGCTTGTGCTGGATGTGCACTCCACTCGGTATCGCGATGACGTGTACGAAGCAGGCGTCGTTGCAGAACGAGGCTTGCTCGCGTTCCTCGACGCGCGCGGCATTAGTTGTAAAGGCAGCTCGGCAGCCGTCAAGCACATGCGCGCGGCTCGGAAGGCTGGACACCTCGACGCCGCAATCAGGCGGTACCGCGCGCTCCGCGCAGCAGGGAAGATCATCGATCCCGCACCAACATCTGCGCACGACATGGTCGGGTAAGAAACACAAATGACATTGAGTTTTATACATACCTGGTGGTTCTTCTCGCGCGTCCATTCCTATCTTCATGCTGCACGACGCCACCTGGGCAAGATCAACACGACTGCCATTCATTAATCCACCAGGAACCACCACCGCCAGCCTAGATGCCGACGCCAAATGAGCCCAACCCAATCGCCACGATGCGCAAGTTCAAGACGCTCTGCCTTGGTCTCACGCGGACGACACGCTTCCGCATCACGGAACAAGCCATACGCTACCTTCGGCGGTCGATGGTCGACACAATCGCCTCTCGAGAGCGCCTACCACCACACTGTTCATCATCTTCGCTGCACTTGAGAAGAAGTGCGCGCAGAAGCCGCTGAAGCACAAGTGCGGCATCGCTGACCTCGTGGAAGTGCGCGAATGGCTCGCTCCTGACGTGCCAGCTGGCGCGGAAGAAGATGACACCGCTGTCGCTCCAGGCGACACGACGCAGTTGTACGGCATTCGCCGCATCCTCGAACGCGTTCGCGTTTACGGAGAGACTTACCACGTCGTCGAGTGGGAGCCAACGCGCGAGCCGAAGGCGAACATCCCGAAGGGCATGATTGCTGCGTTCGAGCGTCATCGCCGCGCCGCTGCGATGCGTTCAGGCACGTCACGTCCATGAGTCCCGAAACCACATTCTCGAGCAGCCTCACACCACCAACGAAAAAAAGGTCTGAACAAGGGCCGGCATCTCCGGATCTTGATTCAAGAAGCAAAGCACGTGCAGGTTGGCGATGTACCAAGCTTCCATCTGGATCCTCTTCAGTACGAGGCATGCGCGACGAATTTCGTGGTTAGATCTGCGTCAACGCCCAGACTCTTGAGCTTGCAGACCACGCTGGTATACTCCCACAAACCCGCCTGCTGCTTCTCGTCGTCTGTTTTCTTCCGCTTCCCACTCATGCTCGAAATCGAGGTGTCTGAGAACGTGACTCCTTCAGCTCACATCCTCCAAGCGAGGTGGCACGGCACACTACAACCCAGCTTTCCAAACACGTGATTCCTCTTCGAGGCGAGGCGACATGCTGCAGTTGGAGGAGAAAGTAACGCTGAGCACAATGTGCTGACCAATTGCCGGGTCATCCCTCCTCGTGCGGAACGCAGTGGGTTTGTCAATATTCCGACGCAGCCTTCCTATTGGCCCGTTGCAGTACACAAAAC
>JAADYH010000188.1:0-31001 GCA_023338125.1 Phytopythium aichiense
GAACACCACGATGCGAGAGCTTCGCAGCAGCGCGCGCGCCATGCACAGCATCTGCCGCTCGCCCACGCTGAAGTTCTCGCCGTTCTCCTCCACCAGCAGCAGCAGCTTGAGCTCGTCCGACGCCACGCGCTCGCGCAGACCTACCTGCTCCAGCGACCGCCACAGCTGGTCGTCCGTGAACTCTTCGAACGGGTCCAGGTAGCTGCGCAGTGAACCCTTGAACAGTACCGGCACCTGCGGGATGATGGACAGCTTCTCGCGCAGCGTCGTGAGTCCGAGCTTGCTGATGTCGACGCTGTCGATGATGATGGCACCGCCGGCGAGCTCGTTGATGCGGAAGAGTGCCATGGTGAGACTGGACTTGCCGGCGCCTGTGCGACCGACGATGCCGATCTTTTCACGTCCGCTGACAGAGAAGCTCACCCCATGAAGAACCAGTGGCGCATGCGGCTTGTACCGGAAGTCGACGTTATTGAACGTGACGGTGCCGGTGGATGGCCACCCAGACATCGCAGGCGGATCCGATGACAGCAGTCGCGCAGGGGCTTCTTGCTCGATATCGATGTACTCTTGCATCCGCTCAGGGCTGACCATCAACGTTTCGATGCGCGTCAGAACCCGCACAATATCCTCCAGACTCGCCGAGACCTTGAGTGAGTAGGAGAAGGCGAGACCGATGATTGCTGCATCCAACACGTTGTGGAGAAGCACGAGCGACGACGTGACAAGCAGCAGCAATAGAGACCCGAGCAGTTGAACCCGCAGTGAGAACCACTGCGAGACGCACAGCTTGGTGTACCACGCCTTGCTGTTTTCATCAAGCTTGCTGCTGTTGATGCGGTTGAAGCGGGCAATGTGCTGTGGGCCGAACGCACGCACAACTGATCCACCGTCGACCGACTCGGACAAATGATTGAGCACAGGCGCCTGCGTGGTCTTGGACAATCTCTCGAGCTCGCGGGCTGGCGTCAGGTAGAACTCGGCCATTGACACATAGATGAACACAACGGGAAGCAGCAGCAGTCCTTTCCACCGGATGATCAGTGCTGCAGTGATCGCGCTGCAACCCACCGAGAAGACATTCCCAAGCAGCATACCGAAGGTGCCCGGGATCATCACATCCACGCTGAACGTGTCGCCGCCATATCTCGTCAGCAGACGGCCAATCGGGTTTGCATCGAAGAATCTCATGGGAGCATGAAGGAGCGCGGCTGTCATCCGGTCGAATAGTCTCTGGGATGCGCGCATGCCGAAAACTGTGATCATGACCGTGCGCGCAAATACGGCTGCAGCCGCCAGCAGACCGAGAACCGAGTACACTTCGAGACGATAAGCCGTCTTCGGTGCCTCGTGGACCCTTGGTTGGGAGCTGGTGCTGTCGTTTGACCACCTGCTCAGCCAAAAGTCGCTGCCGATCTGCAGCGCTTGCCACAATAGCTGGGAGAGAATGATGAGCAGCACGATGGGCACTCCGCCTACTGCGCGGTAATAGGCGGAGTATACGTGGCTTCCGACTCGCCCGTGCGCTCGGTGTTCATCAGCAATCAGTCGGGCTTGCTCGTCGGGTTTCACACCGTTGACTTTACTCGTGAGAGTACTGACAGGCCGCGATGGCTCTCCAAAGTCCTTGACATGCGTCTCCTTGAAGGGAGAAATGGGGGCCAGCTGTGCATCCAGCTCCTTCACGTCTTGGTACGTTGGGATGCAACTGCGCGAGCTGTCCCTAGTCGATGATGCGCTGGATGCCCCGGAAGCAGGCGTAGCAAAAGAACTTGCTGCACTTGACGAAGAAAGCGGTGACAAGTCCGGGGCGTAGTCAACCAACTGCGTGAGTCGATGGGTCGCAACCACACCGCAGCTGCTATCGTCGTCGTCGCTGACGCCAGTCGCAATTGTCACTGCCCGTGTGACGAATTGTGAGCTGATAATATCCGGGTTGTGCGTGACCAAAATGACAGTCTTGTAACGTAGCAAACCCAGCAAGCACTTGCTGAAGATCTCGTTCTGGACGATTGCATCCACCGCGGAGAGAGGCGAATCGAGGATATACACGCTTGCGTCCGAGTAGCACGCACGTGCAAGTGCGATGCGGGCTTTCTGTCCACCCGAAAGATTCACACCGCGCTCGCCGATCTCCGTCTTGTCGCCTGATGGTAAAGCGCTCAAGTCTTCAGTCAATGCGCAGGCATCGAGTATCTCGGCGTATTTGCTTGCATTGTACGAGTGGCCGAACAGGATGTTGTCGCGGATTGTCAGGTTTTGGATCCACGGCTGTTGCGAGCAGTACGCAACCGGTCCGCCGATGTACACGGTCCCGCTGATCTTGACCATTTCACCCAACAGCGCTGAGCAGAGGGATGACTTGCCACACCCGACTGGTCCATGCACGACAAGGAGGTCGCCCGACTTCACGCGGAGATTGATGTTTCTCAGCACTGCACCCGATTCATCCCACGCGAACACACCGTCGTGGATGGCCACTACGACGTTGTCAAAAGCGTATTGCGCAGATTCAGGAGTTGGGTGGCTAGATGCCGTCATGATGTTGCCGTGGGAGATCTCACCAAGACGCAGGAAGGAAGAAACCCGCTCGAGCGCGACGACAGCTTGAACAAGCGCGTTGACGACTTGCATAATCATCCGCAGAGGCATTTGGATGAGCTGGAACAGCGCGAGGCTCGTGAACACGATCGCTGGGGTCAGATCGTGATGGAGCACGCCAGTGTAGGTGCCAAAGGCCGCGATGCTGATAAAGACGGGCATCCCCCACATCATGAACATGCCAAACGCTCCGGTAATCCGCGCCTTGAGGAGTACAGTGAGCTCGACAGCTCTGGCATGCTCGATGCTAGCAGAAAAATGGTTCTCCCATGCGTTGAACTTGACGATGCTGATCGCCTTGAACAACTCCGTCACCTTCTTCATGCGCACGTCCTTCTCGGCTCGAAACTTGCGTTGAAGCATGAACATGCGGCGTGTGATGAACTTGTTGGTGATGAGTATCATCAGGATGATAGCGATCCCCGCGAGTGCGGCGACCCCCAAGATGCGGAGCAGCATGTAGCTCACGATGGAGATCTGGAGCGGGATGAGCCAAGCTTGGTGAACCATGAAGGCGGCTTGTAACACCGAGTCACTGTCCGAGGTGTACATGTTGGTAATGTCGCCGGTGGACCTCTCCATGCGCGACTTGGCGCTGAGGCGCATCGTTTTGCGATACAGCAGCGTCTTGAGCGCGGCGACGAACTGGATTGCGATCACCTCTGACGTGAAGTTCGCGTAGTTGTCCACAAGAGCCTGGAGCACCTGCGACGCGAACAAGAAGCAGACCCACCAGACCGCCTCGTAAAAGGAGAAGGCTTCTTGACCGCTCTCTTTGGCCGTCAGCGACGAGATGACGCGGTTCAGTGTGATGGGTCCAACGAGGTTGCACAGCATCGACACGAGGAACGCAACGCCCGTGGCTGCGAACCGCGTCCCGAACATGCGCAGGAACGCCTTGGGGATCGATCGGTCACGCTCGAACTGGAGCTCAAATGTGGCTGAGACTGTCTCGGCCGACAGTGAGGCCTTGAGCGGCCACAGGTCGCTCGCGTCGAGCTGCTTGCGGTGCGCGAGGGTCATGAGAGGCTGCACCCACGCCAGCGTGGCGCGCGAGCCCAAGCCCGCGGCCAGCTCGGGCGACGCCGGCTTGCTTGCAGAGCTCGCGTCGAACGTAGCGTACGAACTGGTCGCCATCCTGTGAGTTGTCGAATGGCCAGGAGCGCAAGGAGGCAGCCGCTACAGACACACCAGCTCGAGTCCCAGCATGCTGAGGTCGGCAGGAAGGCACTGGCAGGCTTGAGGTGTCGTGATGACGGACCGCATGACGTATCGCCTGCACCGCAGCATACACGAGCACTTGGACAATGAAATGCGCAATGATTATTCCGGCGATTACGATGCGGACGATGCGCGTCACTGTGACGCGCCACGCAGACAGTCTCGGCTGTTGAGACCAATCGGAGGCGTTGATTGGCGCTTCGCGACTTTCATTGGCCCGTGGCACCTGCCATCTGGGGTGAAATCCGCTTCAACTTGGATATTGCGGCCGGTTAGAGTTTGACGCCTCCGGCCGGTCGTGGCTCGCTGCAGCAATTGATACATTACCCAACAGATTGAGCAAAAGACACGATGATGCTTACACCCACTACTCTATCGTCGTCGTGCCCTGCTCTCGCGGTCGGGGCTCGGATCGTGGCGGTGGCGGCTTCGACGACGATCTCGGCTGTCCGGGGAGTCATACCGAGAATGCCTTCGACTGGGAGAAGTTGTATCTCGATCAGATCGATCTCGGTTAGAGGAACCGCGTCGGTGATGACGCTCTCGACTACTGGATCGTCCGCGGTAAGACGGTCGGCGGCTCGCCTTCTCGTCCGCTCTCGGCGAGTGATCACGTTGGTTAGACCGACGATGCTGATCCACACCATCTGCTCGAATCGGCGCCTCGACCGCATGCGGAGCTGGAATGAGTGACGATTCTTCTTCACGGGCTCGTTTCTTGCTGCCGTCCGCCTCGGTCCGTGAGTTTCTGTCATTTCCGCGTTGACCTGCCGTTCTCTCGAAATAGTCAACGACAATGTCGTGATCCTTGCGTGTCAACGATGTCCCAGCTCTAGGCATAGGCTGCGGTCGGATCGCGTCCGCTATATCATGCATGTGCATGTAATTGCACGCCTCGTTGCCGCGTGCGCAACGGGACTTGAGGAATGCGCCGCACACGCCAGCATCCAAGCCTGACATAGGGACGAGGTCGGCATCGACCTGCCTCCCACCATACCAGCGAAGCCGAAGCGCTTGGAGTGCCTTTGAAGCGCTCTCTGCAGAGCAAAACTCGGCATATACGTTCCCGCAAAGGTGTCTGGCTTGGTTCTGAAGAATCTGATAGATGCATGCAGGTTTGTACGTCGTACCGATTAGCAACCACATCGCTGACTCCATCGAGTTGGCACGCACCTCCATCCGTGCGACAGGGCCAAAGCGCTCCAGCTCTGCCAATACGTCGGTATAGAACGCAGTCACACGTTGCGCCTCACTGCTCGATTCTTGCTTCGGTATGTTGCCACTCTGAATCTGCGAGGCGAACATGTGCTACAAATCACTCACCAAGAGTTAGAATCGTGCCAAGAAGATTCAAGATGACTGAACCGGTCACAGGACAGCGTACTCGAAGAAGCAGGAACCGACTGGAGCGCACACGTTCATGGGTGCGCGGACAGCCCGACCGAGCAAAGGGACACGCGCCAGTTCGCGAGTAGAAAGCGCATGCAGGTTGTGGGAGTGTCGAGCGAGCGTGTGCTGACCGTTGTTCGGTAGTGCCTCCGGTCGTCTGCAGCACATATCACGAGCGTGAACGAGCGGTTACAACCGGGTCTGTCAAGGAGAACGCGCATCGGTGGCATGGAGCGAGCAATCGTCCATGAGAGCTATCGTGCTTGCATCCACACAGTATACAATGGTGCACAGCGCGTGGCAAAAGATATCGGCATGAAGGGCTCCACACGACAGCCAACGCGACGCGAGACCTGCGCCGCAGCAGGGGGTATTCACCTGCACGCTCAGCATCGCCTGGTACGCCCTCGCTTGCGCCTCGCGAGCCTTCACCCGACGCCAGACAATAATCAGCGCGTGAGCATCGTCATCAATAGCTCAGCAACTAAGGGCGTGCATCTTACCAGGAGCAGTGCAGCATCCGCGCGCGACAGCAGTCTCAGTTCATTGTCGGTCTCGTCGCCTTCTGCCACCTTATCGTCACTTCCGACGCTCCGCGCGCTACTATCTTGATCCATCTGCTGTTCCTTGGCGTCCAACTCCTTTTGCTCGACTCGCTGTCACAGTTCCCACCGCCACGATCAGTTGCCGCGCTCGCCGTTCCTCCAGCCTCTCGGCGACGTCTGCTCACTCTCACTACCTGTCGAATGGACCGCACGAGCTCCTTCCGCTCCTCCCGGACGCACCGCCGCCTATCAAACTCCCGCGCACTCCTGTCCACCGCGGCGCACCACTGTTCGTGCGTCCGCTGCCGCGCCTCCTCCTCGCGCATCCGCTCCAGCTCGAGCGCCTCGGGCGTCCACATGCTCTCCTCCTGCCGCCGCCAGTCAACCCCCACCGACGTGAGTCTCCCACACGAAGCCTGCAAGCACTGGAATCACCAACCAATACACGCACATGGACGCGGATCTCGGCGTTGATCTCGGCGAACGCACGACGCCGCCGCCGCTTGAGCGCGTTCTTGCGCCGCGTGCGCGCTCGACCCATCGGTCTCCTGATTGATTGGGCTCTTCCTGGAGCCGCTCGCTGGTCGATCCATTCGTCACTTAAATAAATACATGGATTATGTTCTACTTTCGGAATGTACTGAGTCGTGGTTCCATTTCGAATCTGCTCATGTCCAGCATGACGAGCCGTTACTCAACGGCGAAGCGGTGCGCTCGGAATAGATGCGGCGGCTCTCGCGTGAGCTGGCGGAAGGAGGCGAGGCGGCCGGCCAGTTGTCTGCTCGCCGTCCAGCTTGATCCGGGCCTGAGGTCGGTCTTGGCGTCGCCGAAGTTGCCAGCAGCAGGCCGGCGCCATGTTCGAGCGGCTGGTCGAGTCCATCCTGGTCGAGTATGTGTCCGAGTGGGTCGAGGGGCTGGACGCCGAGAAGATGAAGATCGCCATCTTCAGCGGCACGGTCGAGTTCCGCGACCTGCAGCTCAAGACGTCGGCGCTCGACCAGTTCCAGCTGCCCGTCAAGATCAAGATCGGCCGCATCGGGCGGCTCGCCATGAAGGTCCCGTGGAAGCGGCTGACCAAGGAGGCCGTCAAGATCCAGATCGAGGATCTGTTCGTGCTCATCGTGCCGGTGCATCAGGAGGAGCGCGAGCGCGCCAAGAGCCACCCGGGAGCACCTGCCGACGACGACGAGGACTCGTACGCGCTGCGTCAGCGATGGGCCAAGCAGCAAGAGGTCCGGATGCGCGAGTTGTACGAGAAGACCAAGGGAGAGAATGCAGACGTGGCGACTGTGGGCGACGACTCGACCACGTCCTGGGGGTATCGCGAGCGGATTCTGCACAATGTGCTCGACAACGTCTCGTTCGAGTTCTCCAAGATCCACATCCGGTACGAAGACACCACTCAGCTCCTGTCCAAGAACCCACTGGCACTCGGCCTGACGATCGACTCGATCGTCGTGAGCACCACAAACGCCAACGGTCACAACGTCTTCATTGACCGCTCACAGTCGCACACGCCGTTCGTGCACAAGAACCTTGACGTGCTTCGCACCGGTTTGTACTGCGAGAACACACTGGGTGCTGAGCAGCTGGAGGCGACACGTCGGACGGAGCACCCGCGGCTCGGGGCGTACATCGTTCGGCCGTTCAACGCGAGTGTGAAAATGACAATTAACCACGACGACTCGACGGCCTACTCGATCCCGAAATTGCAGTGCGTCGTTGACATCAGCACAATCCAGTCGTCGGTCACGCCCGACCAGTGCAACGACATGATCAGCGTCATCAACTTCATTTCGACCCACGAGATGTACCTCAAGCGCATCCACTGCCGGCGGCAGCGACCGAAGGTACCGATCAAGAACAATGTCAAGGAGTGGTGGCGCTATGCCATCTTTGGCGTCCAGGTCATGTACTCGATCCGAGCTGCGGCAAAGCGCTTGTCAAGTAGCTCTGGATCACCCGACTCGCTGTCGCGTCGATGCGATTGGAAAGCGTTTGCTACGCTGTGGTTGAGCAGAAAGGAGTATATTCACCTCCACAAGAAGATGCTGCGGGCCGCGGCGAAAAAGACAGCGGTTGAGTTGGTTGTTGCAGATCGCTGCCGCACGAACGAGATCGAAGACAAGTTGGACGTTCAAACGATCGTGTTCTTTCGCCTGTGCGCAACACAAGAGCTCGAGGCGGAAGAGAGCCGTGTTGAGTCGGGGAAAAAACTCTCGGGCTGGAAGGCTCGCTTCAACTCTCGCTCACACAACGCAGAGATGAACGCAGATGGAGTTCGGCGTCGGCTAGAGATTTCAGAGAAGACTCTTATCTATTGCGCCGTGAACGACCAGATCCACGCTTCTTCCGCCGCTCTGTTACAACGACAGGAAGAGAAGAAGTCGTCGGCTACGATTTTATTTGCTGTCGATGTCGCCATATCAAGCGTTCAGCTCTTGCTTGTAGAGCCTCGCCCGACCAACGCGGCAGTGGGAGTCGGGCGAATGCGCGTCGAAGTCCCAGCGCAGACATTTATGCAGTTTGAGCTTGACAAGATCGTGTTTGCCATGTTCCAACGCGCCAGCGCCTGCAACATCTCGTCGAGCATCGCATCAGCGCATATGCTGGACTTCAGCCAGGCCGATTACTCGACCAAGGACGAAGTTGTTCCTCGCGCGTTGTTCACGATGATAGATTCCCCGACGCCAGTTTTATCGGAGAACGGTAGCTCAACATCATCGAAACGTCACTTGCTCAGCCTGAGCATTGACTCGTCCGAGGAGAAATTCACACTGGACTGCAAAGTGACGCCCTTCCGTTACGTCCACCACATCGCAGTCGCGACCAAGCTGCAAGCGTACTTCTCGTCCCAAGTGGAGGTGGCGCCCGTGCTGAAAGAGAACGCGGAAGAGGCGTTTGCGTACTCGTCCATCTGGATCAACAAGGCTGTGTTTGACAGCTACAACGCTTCAGATGATGACCAAGGCGTTCATGGATGTCGCAAGGTCGAGTGCAGTATCCAATTGCCAGAGATCGATCTGCTCGTGTTATCGAGCGACGTCTCTCCGGTGCTTCACGCACAGTTGATCGAGACTTCTTTCAAGACCAAGAGCCTGCTTGAAGCATTCACGTTCTCGATCGAGAGCATCGAGATCCTGTTCCTCGACGGCATTGCTGAGCTTGAAGGCAGTGCCACCGACCAGGTGTCCTCTGCTGCTGGCGTTGTATCTGCCGCCCCCAAAAGACTGCAACACCAAGACGGACGGAAATGCGTCACGTCATCCGAAAGCGATGGAGCAGCCATTGCCTCACGACAGCAGCACTTTGATTTCTCTCGGCGCAAGCAGTCGACGATTCTGCGCAAGACACGCCTCGTGTTTGCCGGCGAGAAGATCGTAGAGCGGAATCGTGTCTCCAGGTGGGTGTTGAAGTGCACGGCGCCACCCATATTCTTTACACTTTCCAGTCGACAGTACCACCAAGTGGTGCAGGCATCCGCATCATGGGCGAAATCGAATGCAGTTTCCGATCTGGTGACGGCAAAACCGAATGGAGCGCAACAGCCGATTGTGTCCAAGCCAACTGGTGTTCGTGAAGAATTTGACCCACAAGACGAGCGCTTCTGCTTGTGTGTGTTGATCCCTCGGATCGTCATTATCTTCGAGGGAGAGGACAAGGAGGAAGCAGTTTTGCCTTCTGGTGCGTCTGGTAACCAAGATCATGGAGAGACTAACGCTCCACATGGACTTCTCGGGATGGACCTCGTCCTCGATATCAAGGAAGCCAGTGTCGAGGCACGGTTCTCATCGGTGGCGCAGGCCATTGGAGTGGAGATAAAGACCTTTTCGCTCTCTAAACGAGAGAAGAAGGCCCATCAGTCGGCAAGTGATCACGATCAAAAGGCTGCCAAGCGTGAGAAAGTGCCAACTGCTGAAGCGATCGAGGAGATCAACAAGGAGAACGCAGCAACGCATCCTCAGCGCACCGACAGCGACGAACCCGATCCGGCGTACAACTTTGAGACCAAACGACCGGCGCTCAAATTGCTCGAGGTCGGCCCCAAGATATCCCTCCTGATCTCAAGTGTGGATCCGTTCAAATGCGCTATCACAGTCGACCGCGTGGCGTTGTACTGGGATCAGGAGCTCTTGATCACGCTGTTCCGATCTTACCTATTTGAAGAGCCCTTGCTCCGCAGTGCATTCTCAAGTCGATCATCCAGTCGAGCGTCCAGCCGATCGTCAAGTGGGACAGACGCACGGACTGAATCCCATGATGGCGAGTCTCCTCCACAGGCACCACCGGGGCCGATAGAACACCTTGCACCGTACTCCATTGATCTCCGAGTGGGCGAGTTGTTCATCTTTCTTCGCCCACAATCCATGGCGAGTCACTGTTTCTCTATTCGCTTGAGCGGCAGAGATGTCACCGGGGTGATCTCGACGCTTGACAGCCCAACGTTCGTGTCGATCACGATCGGACTCAATGGTGGGGTTGCGCTTGATTCCTATCGAGATTTGACGACCACTGCGGCGCCGTCCCCATCAAGCGCGGATAATTCCGCAGACCAAAACCACCAACAGGTTGAGCTCGAGGTGTGCAGGCTTCTCGAGACGAGCGACGCTGTGCGAGTTCATGTCGAGACAGCAGGATACGGGGCACTAACACACCGCACAGGAGCTGGAGTGTTTGTCCAGATCAATGCGTCTGGGATTGACATGAACTTCGTGTGTTCTTACTACGCGTTACTTCTGGAGTACATCCAGAGGGACATCCTTGGATTCTTCAGTTGGTTTGAAGTCATGACACGGCCGCCGAATGTTGCCAGCCCAAATGATCGCACGAAGCTTGATATCCGAGCGAAGCAAGTGCGGCTCATCGTTCCTCGCTCTGGCTTCGGAACGAATTCACACATGCAACGACCTGAGCACATGCTTGTTGAAGTTGCTGAACTTGCTTTGGGTTCGCGGCCGTGCAGCGAGAATCCCAGGCTGGAACAGCTTAGAATCAAACTTGCTGGTGTGAAAATGAGCACATGCTCCACCGCTCAAGCTCTTGCAGTCACCCCGGCGTGTGCCGTGCGGCAAACAACGTCGTTCATGGAGCAAGACGTCGTTTTTCTGGAAATTACTTCCAAACCAATCCCCGTCGAGAGAAAGAAGCGGGAAAACCGTCCAGCTGATGGACCGAATGATGCGACGGAGGAGGGAAAGCTTCGTCCTCATCGTGTACTTGAGCTGCAGGACATTATCCGAAAGATGGAGAACATGTGCACACATGTGAAGGTGTCCGTGGATCGCTCTGCCGTTTGGGTGCAAGATGATGAAAAATCCCAAGTGCGGCGGGAGAAGCCACGACTTGCCTTGGATGCGCGAGGTGTGACCCTCAGCGCTGACCCCCAGCAACTTGAACTCATAATGTGTCTTGTCCAAGAGAACCTCAGTAAAACCGATGCGAAGTTGGACCCATCCCGGTTGGCTGTTCTCCTTTCGGGGAGTGAAAAGATGATGACCGACGTTGATATTGACCTTGGTGGAGTGCAGCTCAACCTCATGATGGCTGAAGTTGGCTCACTACCTGCAAATCACGATACAAGCAATGGACCACGTTGCAGAGCGATTGGCCGAGTCGAGCTGCGCGACGTCAAGATTGTGGTGAACCAGTACTCCACGCTTCGAACGCAGTGTCGTGTACAAGCGTCTGGCGCGGTGTGTTACAAAGTCGACTGGATTTCAGCGGTCTTGAGTGAGAAGCCTGGTGCAGACATGGAGTTGAGAGAGGTGCTAACGACATGCGCGGAGCTGTACGAATCGACCCCTGGGGGAAATTCCATGCGCTGCATCGATGTCACGGTTGACACGCACCCGCCACCACTGGACAAGACGTGCAGCCCGGCGCCCCTGGATGTGCGTGTTCATGTCGACACCTGCGCAGTCTCGCCACCACTCGTTCATCTCGGGGTGCGATTGAAATCGTTCATGTCCACCGAGTCGACATTACCCTTGTACACCCCAAGACCCGCAGAGGCAACCACCATCTCGATCTCGACTGGTGCCACGCACATTCTTGTTGCCGAGTACGTCCCAGAACGGAGCCATCATTCGTTCAGCGTTGGGGACGCCACTGACACCGCCGAGGATAAAAATGGAGCCGCCATGGCATCGCTGAAATTGATAGTCAGCGGATGCATCGTTGTCCGAGTCTCTCTTGCTGAAGACTCGACGACGCATGTGCAAGTCTATGGGCGGAAAATGTCGCTCGAAGTGGCGTCGAAGTGGCCCCCAGAACCAATAGTCGAGACATCCACGTCACCAACCGCGTCACCGGTTGCAAAAACCAGTCCTCGCAGAGCCAGCGACCTATCTAGCACGGAGGAACGAGGTGCATCAACGCTAGTAACACTGCTTGCAGACTACCGGCGAGTCTTGTGCGACGATTTTACGGTGGACATGGACATCTTCGACACGAACGCGATTGACCAGACAACAACGATCTCTGCGTCATTGACCCACTTCCACGCCGTGTTGTGCGTATTCGACACTATCATGCTCATGGACTTGGGTTCGATGGAGTGGAGTGACGATCTTTACGAGAAGCTACTCGCCGAACTCACCGGTAACGCATTGAAGAGAACGAATAACCCGGACGCGATGGAGAAGAACACCCCATCCACTGTATCTCGGTCGTCTACTGTTGTCACGATTATGCTGGAGGACGCGAGCGTCACTTTTGTCCGGGAAATCGGCGAGTACTTCTCGCCTGTCGCGCGCATGTACTCTTACTGCGTCATGTGCAAAGTGACGGTGGATTCGCAGCAGCAGCTAGCGCTTCCCTCAAATGGTGATGGTGCTGCTGCTCCGTTGCCAGCAACGCAAGTTGTCGATGTCGTGGTCCACTTTTCCGAAGACGCTGCCGGAGGTGAACTCCGTGATGATGACGGCGTGAGCATGTGGGGATTCAACACGATTCTAGGCGCCTGGGAGCCTATCATGGAGCCGTGGATGTTCACACTCGCACTGAAGCTTTCGTGTGAGTCCACCGGACGCACGGTCACCAAGCTCAGTGTAAGCGGTAGTGAAAATCATGCTCTGAACGTCAACTTCTCTCCGGCGATGCTCGAGTCATTCTGTGCGATCGTGAAAGAGTTCGAGGATGCACTAAGCTCCGGCAAGACGATCCGTCCGTCGACAGCGCGCGTCATTTCGTGCGGCTTTTACCTCGCCAATGACTGCGGCCTCGAGATCACATACTGGATGACCAATCACTCCAACACGACATCGCACATTTCGCGCGGCTACACGTACGCGCCGCGCCGCAAGCAGATGCCAGAAGTGCTGCCACCTCGGCAAAAAGTGCCGCTTAAGTTGTCGACAGGGATATTTCCTTCTCTCCCCACGGACCAAGTCGTGTCGTTCAGCTGGGGTGACGAGTGGCATCCACTGACGGACGTCCGCATCCATAACGCTGGCAAGTACATTTACTCCGTGTTACCGAAGAAGGGACGGTGCTCAAGCATTCCGCAAGGTACAGACATTGCTCCGTTGACAGACTCCAGCAATGCTCAGCAGCAGTCATCGCAGATCTTACTGGCACTGTTTGACATCTCCGCCGTATTTGGGTATCGAACTCTCACAGTGTCGTCTCTTGTGCGCATCTTCAATGACACCGGAGTTGCTGTCGACTGTGGCATTCTTGGAACTGATGGTAAGACCATTGTCGAGATCGGCACAATTGAGGCCAATGAAGCAATCGGCGTGCCGATGGACGCGATTCCGTCGCTCTGGTCGGTGCGCGTATTTGTCAAGCCCCGAGTCTTAGGCTCCCATGCTGAAGCGACAAAGAACTATCGCTGGAGCAACGACGTGTTCATCAGCGAGAAAGAGGAGAGCACCGAGCACTTTGCAGCCTGTTCCCTGGTGCTGGACGACTATGACTGCCGATGCCAGCGCATGTTCGATGGCTCCCAGCCTTTGCATGTAAGCCAGACATGCCGCTCGAACGGCGGGTGCTTTCGAGTCTGGAGCCACGTGTTCACATCCTCGAATGCGAGTAGCCTCAAATACGCCCAGATGCATGTGCTGCCGCCGCTCACGTTCGAAAACAAATGCGGGGTACCCATGTACATCGTGGCGTTCGTGTTCAAGAAAGTGCGGCGTGCTGGAGGCAGCGAGCGCGAGTACTTCCACTTGGTCGCATCGGAAAAGATTCAAGCCCACGGGAGCTTCGAGTTCTTTGCATCGTCGCTCCACGAAAGCACCTTCTGCTCTATCTCCCTGACCGGTTTCAGCTGGAGCAATCTCTTCTTGCTTCCTAGCTCATTTCATCACCCATCGTCAGCTCGAGTCTCCTCGGCTTCAGGATCACAAGAACATACCCAAGAGAATGCCTCCGGATCCGATTCGAATGGTGGCGGCAGCTCCGGAGTCAACATTGATGGGAACGAGGTTGTGTGCTCGTTACTGGACTTCAAGTCGCGACCTGCGACGGTCAACGTGGCTT
This sequence comes from Phytopythium aichiense, assembly GCA_023338125.1. Lineage (NCBI taxonomy): Eukaryota > Oomycota > Peronosporomycetes > Pythiales > Pythiaceae > Phytopythium > Phytopythium aichiense. Next base: position 14,241 of record JAADYH010000188.1, read on the forward strand.
TTCAGACCGCGTACCATGACCGCAGCGACATCCGGAAAGTTGTGATTCAACCACGGTTTGTGATTCGCAACTCGACGCCGCTACCACTGACCTTCGCGCCACACGTAAAAGAAGTCTCCAAGATGTCGAACGCCAAGTCTTTTTTTTCGCTGCCCGGGTCGCCAAAGAAGCTGGCGAAGGCTCAATGTTGCGCGTCTCCTCAGCTCGAAATACTTCACTCGAAGCTGAACGAGCTCAACGGGGCGACGACAACACCCAGGAGCCCCGTTTCAAAGCTGGCCACGTCCAGTACTTCTCACGGTACTCCCAACTCGGGCAAATCCCGGTCCAATGATACGAACGCCAGTGAGCAGGACGACACTGAGTGCTTCTACTGCTCCGATGTCGACGAGATCGACGTCCAGCTTGAGGGAAACACTCAACTGACGTCAGGCGTCCAGCAGTTCCGCCTTGATGGGGCCATGGGCGGCACCAATGCATCGCTTAGACTGTTCGACGAAGCGGCTAAGCGCTGGTGTGATCTCGTGGCCATCGTCAGCCCCATTGACGCGTGCACGACGCGTGTGACGTTTGTCGAGCGCTACCTCGTGGTAAACCGCTCCGAGTTTGAACTCGTGTGTGCACCAGCGTGCGACATCCGTACCGGCGCTCAGAACTCTCGCGCTGAGGGAACAGGTGCCGCGTCCAATAGGACAGTAGTCACAGCGGGTGGGAACAACGCGGAGCATTTCATGGCGCTGGCACCGCGCTCGACGACGGCGTTCAGCTGGAGTTTGCGCACCGTCATTCCAACAGACGCGTGCGTTCGCTTCAAGCTCAATGGGGTTGGCACGAGCGCGGGCGGCGCGGCTGTGGTGGCGGCAACCGAGCCTGGCTGGCGCTGGAGCGGCAAGCTATCACTGCATGAAGTGAGCGAGTCAGCGCTCAAGCTCAGCAACCGGTACTCAAACCAGATGCATGTGCTCAAGGTGGAGGTGCGTGTGGAGAGCGCCATCCGCGTGTTCGTCGTGATTAGCAGTGAAGACCTGGCACCGTTCCCGCTGTACCGCGTCATTAACTCGTGCGCGGACGAGACGCTCTACATCAAGCAGTCATTCGATAGTGGGACGGGGGAACTTTCAGAAACTTCAGCGACCACGTCAGCCCTGTACAGCCGTGGTGTGCCGCAGCGCGTTTTGCCAGGCGAGAGCGCGTGCTTCGGTTGGGATGAGGCATTTTTCCTCCAGTCGCTTGATCGCGTACTGTCGATCTCGTACGGCACCGGTGATGACAATGTGCGCACCAAGGTGCTGCTGGACCAGCCGGGAGAAGCGCAGCGTGTGGAGCTGCCCAAGAGCAAGACGAGAGCGACCGAGTCCCACGTGTTTGTGCACTGGTACTTGCACGGCATCACCAAGACGATCCACGTTCACGACACCCCGCTGCCGCGTGACAAGCAAACTGGAAAGCCGCGACTACCTACAAACGATGGAGTCGAAAACGACGCAGCCAAAGGTGCCAGCAACGCGCTCGAGGTGCACGTGCGACTGCCACGGTTAGCATTGTCTATATTGACGCTAGCCCCAGAGGAGCTTCTTCTTCTATCTGCCGAAGACGCCGACGTGAGGTATGCAGTTGCTGACGGCGAGCACGACCAGTTCGAGTTCAAGCTCGGAACGCTGCAGCTGGACAATCAACTAGACCAAGCTGTCTTCCCCGTTGTTTTCACGCCTCTCCCGACAGCAAGCACAGGCAGCATGCAGCTTCCATTCGGGGACTCGGCTGCTGACAAGCTCAAGGCGAAAGGGAAAGCCCTGGCAACATCATCGACGCAAGATAGTGGATCCCACAGCACCAGCTCTCATGCTAGCGATGGCGCGTTTGTTCACGTGTCGCTTCTTCGTTTGCGATATGGAGATGGCGTCGAGTACATCAAGTACTTGTCGGTCATGCTGCGGCCGATCAAAGTGCAGGTGGACGACGTGTTCATTCTAGAGGCTGCAATGTTCGCGGTCGACTGCTTCCAGGTTGTGCAGCGCTACTTCTCCCCAAGCAGCTCCACTGCCGCAAACGGCACAACTCAGCTGCCCGGAGCTGCTGCGGCAACGACAGGAGCGGCTCGCAACGTGTCGACCAGCGTTGAAAGTCGCGAGGCATTTGCGCGTCGCAGGGCTTGGAGTGATGCTGCTCCAATTGCCTCCGCAGCCACTTCGTCGCCAACTCCAGGAGTCAACGACGACGACCAATGGCGAGCTGTGTCGGTGGGAGCGAACAGAACTGGGAGTGGTGTGATCGTTGGAAATGTCGACGACGTGGTTCTCCCACCAGCTGAACGCCGCATGTACATCGAACTTCTCGAGCTGCATCCGCTCAGGGTTCAACTGACATTCCAACCCAACGATCAAACATCAGAGGGCGGGACGAACTCGTCCGACAAGTTCAAGGCGCGTGCAACGTACTTCGACTCACGCGCCACAGCTCTCTTGCCGCTTGTGTTTGTGCTGCTCCAGTCAAGAATCGCCAACGTGGACTGTGCATCGCTGGCACTCAATGCGCTGCACGTGGCGCACGCGTTCACGACTCACGCATTCCTGCTTGGTGCGGTCCGCCAGCACTACACCATCCAAGGTGCTCGGCAGCTATACGCGCTCGTGGGAGCCGCCGACGTGCTTGGCAACCCGCTCGGGCTCGTGACGAATCTGGGTGCTGGCGTCCGCGACTTCTTCTACGAGCCGATGGCTGGCCTTGTGCAGTCGCCGCAAGAGTTCGTGGTTGGCCTCTCTCGCGGCACCGCGAGTCTAGTACGGCACTCGGTGTACGGCACGTTCAACGCTGCCAGCAAGTTCACTGGCACGCTCTCCGCAGGTGTCGCCGCCTTGTCGTTAGACCGCTCGTACATGCGCGAGCGCGATGCACGCAACCGACGCGACGTTGCGACGCACTTTGGCACTGGACTGTTTTACGGCACCAAACAGCTTGGTCAAGGCATCGTTGCGGGCGTCACGGGGGTGGTGACCGCTCCTGCGCGAGGAGCGATGAACGGAGGGCTCGCAGGCTTCGTCGAAGGCGTCGGGAAAGGTCTCATCGGCGTGGCCATCAAGCCCGCGGCAGGCGTGCTGGACTTGGCGGCCAAGACGACAGCGGGGATCACAGCAACAGCGACGGCGTTCGACCGGAAGCCACGAGCCACGCGTGCTCGCTTGCCGCGGCTGCTACGACGAACGCGCGACACCCGGTTGCGGGTGTATTGCCACGAGGAAGCGCGCCTTGCACAGCTCTTGCGAAGGCTGACTGGGTATTTGCTGCCAAGCGAACTGTACGAAGCGCATGTGTTCTTGCCTGGCGGCCGCGCTCTGCTTACCACGTCGCTCCAGCTGCTGTACGTGATCGAAAGCGGTGGCAACGGCGCGGACAGCAGCGGAAATGGAGCTGGCCCGAATGCATCGATGGCTATGATCGCGGCAGGAATGGCCGCTCTGCTGACGGACTCGCAGCGCTCGGCTCGTGTGCTTTGGGCATTCCCACTCACCAGCGTGTGGGGTGCGCAGCGCGTGGCTCGGGGCGTCAGCGTCCATATCGGCTCATCCTCCGGCTTGGAGCTGTCTGGCGCTGGGATCATGTCGACCTATGGAGATGAAGGCACTGGCGACGCTCTGATCCTCACGCAAAGCTCCATGACAGCCGTGCTCGTGCCTCTCACTGACGCGAACGGCAGCGGTGGCTCCTCCACCTCCACAAGCATGATGCGGCACGGTCACAACGCTGGCGACAGCGCTGTCATGTTCGACCGTGTGCTGAAGTTCGTGTCGGACCTGGTGGCTCGCCAGCGGGAGCGCACACCACACCGAGACTCGTCAGCGCCACCACCTCGCAACTCGATTGGCCTCGTGCTTGAACCCGTCACGGCTGACCCATCTGGAAACGACAAGTCCCCTGGCGGCCGCGTGGTCGAGGTGCTGGCGGGCTCGCCGTGCTTTCGCGCCGGGATTGAAGTTGGAGACGTGGTTGTCGGCTTCGCTGGCAAGAAGCTCGACCCGGGCGACCACGGCAGCTCGCTCCGGCTCGCGCTGTCGCTCATGCAGCGCGGCGAGACGCTGGAGTTGCTGGTCGAGCGTCGCGGTCAGGTGCGCTCTGTCCACGTGGCGGCCGAGTGAGAGATTTGCTCGAGCCGTTTCCACATGCATGTACTATTGACAGCAAGTTCAATTTATAGAGAGCAGACCACATGCCCATTTTACGTCGGTATTCTCTGTGCACGCCCACTCGCTTGCTCGTGCCTTTGGACGGATCGGTCAGTCGTCGTCGTCGCTGCTATCGGCACTCGCGCGCTGCAGGTTGCGCTGGAGCTGGCTGAATCGCCGCTGGAACCGCGGGTCGTCGCGCGTGTTGCCCACGAGACTCGCGAGTTTGTCCGTGTCGCCGAACGACTTGAACAGCACTCGCGCCGAGAGCAACTGGTCGTCGTCACTTTCGTCGCCGGACGAGCTAGATGGGGCGGCAGGAACATCTTGGAAGACTGGGCGAAGAGGTGGCTGCGACTGCGGCTGCTGGGGTGTCGTCGCCTCGGGGACCGCGTCGAGGACGGATCCCTCAGGCGGTGCGCGGAACTGAACGTGCTGAATGTCGCCATGTTCAGCCTCTCGTCTAGCGTTCTTGGCCTGATTGGTCTCGAACGACGACGAAAAGTCGATCGAGAAACCGTCCAGACGTTCCGCGAGCTCGCCCTCCGCGTCGTTGCGCTGGGGGACAGGTGGAGGTGCCTGGTTGCCGTTGATGCCATTGATGCCATTGATGCCATTGCCGATACCAAGTGGGCTATGGTCACCAGTACTGCTACCTGGTGACTGGAATCGGTTTGGCAGGTAAGCTGGAGGTTCGCGGCGGCTTGGGCGTTCTGCCACGCTAGGGCTTCCATTGACCCTTGGCGGTTGTGCGTCGAAAGTTGCAGATCGCGGCGACATCGACTCGACGTATGAGTCTGTGCTGGCACTGCGCTCACTGCCGCCTCCACTGCCGCCTCCACTGCTGCGACGGACCTCGGTCCGCCGGAATGACAGATCATCCTCTTCTTCGCGCTGTCGCCGAGCGTCAGCCGTCGAGACAAGGCTGCCGTTCACGGCGAAGCGCATCTCCGTCGGTGTCGTCGACACAGAGCTGGGGTTCAAGTTCGCGGCAGTGGCTGGCTGACGCGGAGTCCGTTCCTGTTGCGATCGCCGATACGACTCGCGAGGAGATGCTGACGGAGACGGTGCCCACCTGACAGACGGGCGTGCGTTCCCCTGACTCTCGTTGCGACCATTCACTGGCGTGATAGGCCGAGGGGGAGGACGGCGGCTTGAGGCCACTGAAGTCGCCGCCGAACGCACAGATGAGGCTGCTTGAGACGGCGGTCGACCGTAGAACGCCGAGCGATCACGTGAGATGCGGTCACGCGTTCTAGTGGGCGACGTCGGGGCGTCATTCTCGTAGTTGTACGCGCTGCCACTCACATCGCTCATGGTGCCGTCGGACTGGTAGACGCTGCCTTGATTCGACTGCCCAGCACCCACGAACAGGGACTGGTCGTGGAACTGGCGCATGTCCTCGTCCAAGTAGCGCATATCGCACCCCGCGGTGTTCAAGATCCTGGCCTCTTCGTCGATTTCCCGCTGAATATTTCTCAGCCCCACCGGATTTCCCCCAATGTTCGCGGAAGGACGTCGAGCGTCATCGTCTACGAAGTCCTTGTCGATGTTGCCCTCCTCGGAGCCAGAGTCACCCTCTCCATCGTGGTCGATAAAGTCTTCCTCTTCATCGTAAGCAGTGGCGCCGACCTGGTGATGAGGCTTTTGGCCTTGGGTGGTCAGGTCGGCACCAAAAAATGTAGTAGCTTCAGCAGTGGACTGACGCTCGAGCACCTCCTTCGTGCTCACATGAGCAGACGGAGAGGGCGGCGGCAGCGCCGGTGTCGTAGAAAACTCGTCTGCTTTCGTCTCTTCTGCTTCATCTCTGGAGACGCGATGCTGCCGTGGTGAAGGGGACGCGCGCGGAGGTGCATTCTTGGCCTTAGGCGTCGCCATCGGACCGCCAAAGCCGTTGCTTGAGTCAGAGTCCTTCCTCACTGGCGATGCGTCTTCAACTGAACCAGGAGACTTGGAGGCGGCATCCGTTCCCGGGTGCGTCGATCCATCTGCTTCGTACGAGTCGATGTCAATCGACCCCGTCGAGGAATCAGAGCTGTCCGACGTTGCACGATCACGCTGAGCGCGTGGTTCGGGCGTCGCTCGCCGGATTGGGGGCATCGGTGCCGTGGCTGGCGGCTCGAAATATGACGGCGCCACAGGTGATGGCGGGATCGCAATGCTAGCCTCCGTTGTACGCAGTGCGTCCATGTCCAGAGGTGAGGACGGGAAGTCGTACGATACACGCGGCGCCATATAACCCGATTGCGCGTTCAGCTTCATCTCTTGGCTTGCCAGCTCTTGGAGACGGCTTCGGGCTGTGCTAGTCGTCGTCGCACTCATGCCGTTGCTCCCTCCACCGCCCAGGTTGCTGCTGTTGCTTGCAACGCTGTTGTTGTTCTGGCGACGCTGGGCCGCGGCATTATTCACGGGTCGATCAAAGATCGATGCTGGCGATGGTGGGGGACGCGAGGACGGCTGCTGGTACCCCATCATGGAGTATCGCGCAGACGACTGCTGCTGCTGCTGGTGCATTTCGCCCATGGACTGGCTTAGCCGGAAGTCGGGGCCGATACGCTCGCTAGCGCGAGAAGACGCTCCCCTGGCGAGTGGAGGTACATCGCCTCGGGAATGCTCCAGCGTGTACCTTGACGGTCCACCTGGTCCATAGGTCCCCGTTGACTGGGACGGCATGAAAGCTGACGACGACGAGGATGGACGCCGCATGGACTGCAAAAAGATCTTGGTTGGCCGCTGATGTTGCTGTTGTGGACGGCGATGCGGGTCAAACCTGTCACTGGCCACCGACCCCTGCGTGATGAACGAAGCCCTCTGCACGTCGTCGCAATACTCCAAGAAGCTGAGCGATGTGGATGCGCGCGGAGTCTCCAACACGGCGTCCGCACTTTGCGGGGCTGCCGTCACGAGCTGGTAGCAGCGCATGCAAATACGCAGCTTGACCGCGGCGTCCGTGCGGATCCGAGCGCTGTCGATCGTGAACTCCTTGCTGCACGCACCACACACGACTTCTCCGCACTTGCGGCAGTTGAGCTTGCGTAGCAGCAGCAGGCTGAACGAGTCCTGGCACACCGTGCAGCGAGATCGGTACTTCTTCGGCACGAGCTCCAAGTCGCTCAGGTAGCGCTGCTCATTCAGTCGCTTGGCACGCATCATGGCGCGGATACGCCCGACGGTGAGCACCCGGTCGCGCAGGAACGCCGGCGGCATGGCGGCGTTCTTCTTGAGGTTCATCTGGAGCACGTGGATGACGTCCACGTACCCGCGGCGCTGCTCCGCCTCGACGACGATTAGTCCCGAGTGATAGACGCTGCCCCGGACAAGTCCGAACTCACGCTGGAGGTCGTCACAGCCAGGCAGCTTGATCGAGTGCATGCAGAGAACCCATCCCTTGCGGCCGAGCGAGTCGATGAACTTGTCCTGGCACTCGAGGTAGCAGAAGTCGCGGTCCTCGAGCCCGCGCGGCGTCTTGACCACCATCCACTTGGCCGTGACCTGGTGCAGCGGCTTCTCCCTCGACCGCGGCGCGAGCGTGTGCAGCACGACCGCGTCGTAGAAGAGCGAGTGCGGCCCGTTGCGCGCGGCCGCGTCCTTCATCTGGCGCGTGGTCGACAGGTCGAAGAGTGCCGCGACCTCCTTGACCGTGCCCGGCACGCTCATGACGCCGCACATGCTCAGGCTGCCCGTGGAGGCCGACGCGCCGCGTGGCTGGCCCACGTACACCTGAACGTCCTCGACCTTCTCCACGTGGCGCCAGGCGATGGGTCCGTCCGCGCTGCGCGCGCGCTCCACGAGCTCCTGCGCGGCCTCGCAGGCCTTGCGCACCAGGTAGCTCTTTTCCTTCTGCGAGAGCAGCGGCGGCGCGAAGTAGTCATCACGCAGCGGCGTCCAACCGGCCGCCGCGGCCTTGTCGCCTGCCCCGACACCGACGCTGCGGCCCAGAAGCGAGCTGGCGTTCACGCTGCTGCTGCTCGCGTCGCTGCGGTTGTTGAACAGGCTGTTCGTGCTGCTGCTGCTCGCTAGCGGAATGGCGCCGCCGCCGTTGGCGCCTGACTGCAGCCGCATCGACTGTGACGCGCGCGGCATCCTCCCTGCGGCGGTAGCGACGCGCGGGGAGCCAGAGCGTAATGGATCGAGAGCGGAAGAGCAGCCCGAGGCGGTGCGAGGACTGCGGGCGGTCAGGGAGGCGGCGGGGACGCGTGCAGGAGCGGCGCGCCGGACTCTCTCCTTGTCCGCTTGCTTCTTTGATCGGCGGTGTCCGAATACAGGCAGAGTCTCCGCTGAAAAAAGCGAGGGAAGGATGTTAAGTTGCAGCAAGGAGACGTGGCGGCGTCGAAGTATGATGTTTGGCAGGTTGGCGGTTGACCCACTGGTAAATGACAATGCTTTTGTAAGGAAAGCTGCGAACCCAGTTGCCAATAAGCTGTTCAGGAGGTTGAGGAGAGACTCGCAAAGGGCGGACAGGGGTTAGGCGTCTCAAGCGGTGTCCATCACGCGCCACGAATGCATCAGACGGCAATGCGGTCTGCGCTGACGTCGCTCCTTGCGATCCGACGTCGTGCTCGTGCAGCAGGTGGTTGGCGACTTCGGTGGATGGTCTGGGCGGCTGCTGGGGAGTGTTTGGAGCGACTGTGGCGGGCGTCCGCTCTCTGCTCACTTGCATTGCTTGCCAAAGGCATCACTGTGGACCACACTGTGGTGCCTGCTGCTCGCCGAGCAAACTTGACGCGCCGCCATGAGGCACACGAGGGCCCCGTCCTTGCGCCCCTGTCGCCAGGTCGCGACGAGCGGAGGGAGGTCGTTCATCGAGCGGCATGGGCTCTGCACCGCGACCTCGACGAGCAACTTTACTGCGCTGTCCTTCCGCCACGCCCACGAATTGCTTGCGGAGCGGACCACTCGCGTCGCCGCGTCAACGAAGCACCTTCCACTCCTGACGTCGCTGCGTTGACGAGCGCGTGACAGCGGGCATGGTGAAGACGGAAGGCGTCGGCTGGCATCTGAAGCCGCCGCGATCCGAAAGTGAACCGGAATCGCACAGGCAAGCTCAGCAATCAATGTGAAGACTGAGATGCTGGCTCCGAAATGGACCCGTTGACGGTCGTCCTCATCTTCTTTGGTCTCGACTTCAGTGCATGAATATCAGAGTGTCACCACGTCATTACAATTCTCGGGTGAGAACTTTGGTGCGAATTTAGAATCAAGTTGGGTTGCTCCAACTAAGTCGACAATATAGTGGAAACTTTGTAACCAAATGAGAGGAACCTCATGAGAAGGACGAAAAAGAGGACAGTTCCGTGACGTAGGTCGCATGAAGGTCGCACGAAGGCCTCACGAAGGTCGCTCGAATGTAAATATATTGTATTATTGAATTATTCATGTACAGTATTATTTTTGGTCGATGTAATCGAAACAGTAATAGTGTGATGAAACAATTACAATAATACTGCGTGTAAAAATTCATCAGCATACAAACATCAAGTTTACCATTTTGGTGCTCAAAATAGGGGTCTGCACTTTTGGGGTCCAACCTTGATATTTGTATGTGGCGATCATTCACCTGCTTATTATCACAAAAATGGTCAAAGCTTTTGCCATGCTCTATGGAGCATCACTCTTTCAGAGTGACGTTGCAGATCCAAAATTCGTCGCGAACGTCGAGCGACCACAAGAGGATGCTCAGCACTTGAGCAGCAAAGGAAGACAGAGTCAAACGCAACGCGTTGTGGCAACCACCGAGACGCGTTGGTCTTGGTAAGTAAGTGCAAGTGCAAGTGGTGCCAAGCGCTCGTCACCACTACACTCTGCCTGCAAACCTGGTGACGGCACGCAGAGATACATGCCAGACTCATACATGTGTGCCGCAATCCCAACAATGTATCGCTGACGCGGAGCACGTTTGAACATTCAAATTCAGCGCCAGGTCGCGATGCGAATGTATTGCAACGTGAACCTCGAGAAATGTCATCACCCTACGCTTGGTCTTGCACTGACATGATCGCGTCGAAACTCGACTCCAGCATGCCCCACACAAATTGCGGGACGCGTTCGAGAGCATGGTGGATGCTGCATCCCCTCGGCACTGTCTCCTGTTCGTGGCGCTGGAGTATTTGTTGAGCCGCACTGTAAGCCCGTTTCTGCTCCGCAGTTTGAAGCTTCGCGGTGGGCGTGAGCTGGCGCAGGTGGTCGACCGTGCTGATGTTTGTTCCCTCCAAAGCTGCTGGAATGCGACGCTTGATGCCGTTCACGATCGTCATCGGGGTGCGATTGTTCAGCAGGGTGGTCCCGTCGACGCGCTGCCTCTTGAAGCTGCTCGCCTTGCCGCTTGGAACGACGAAGACCAGCGCCAATTTCTCAGCGAATGCGGCCGGTTCGATGTACAATTACGTGAGCACCGCGTTCAGTCCCTTTGCCTTGACAGGGTGCGACTGCGACACGGTCACCTGGAACATGACCAGCTCGACCTTGTTCCATGGAGCATTGGGTTTGCTGGAACCGCGCTCGGTTAAGTAGAACCCGTCGATCGACTCGAACGTCTTGGCCTCCGGTTGGAAGTACGGGCCGCCCTGCAGGTCGATCTTCTTGAACTTGTTCTTGATCAGACCATCTGAAACACTCGTCGGCGTCTCAAGGACGAGATCTCCGAGTGGTGCGACTCCGTTTCCTGCCAATTGGTGCGCGACGAGCGAGATTCCGTTCTTCAGAAGGTCGTGGACGTCGTTCTTGTGGATGGATTTGTAGAGCGCAGCAGCTTCGTCAGTCGAGCTGATCATCGACATGAAGCGCTCTTTCTCGTGGACAGTCAGCGTCTTGAGTCGATCCCTCAGCAACTTGCCAACGTAAGGAGACGCCACCTTGAGACTCGACAAGAACACTTCATCATCTGGAACGAAGTGATACAACCGATGCCGCACCACTCTCGGTTTCTCGGCTTGGACCATCGCCATGCCAGTCGCCAAATCGACCGTCGTTGCGGCATACTTCAGTCCATCCAGCTGTTTCTTGCAAACCACATCGTCACATTCGAGACAGACACGTGCGGTTCCGCCGGCAATGTCGTAGCGGTACACCACCTCTTGAACGTGCCGGGCATTGTCGCGTGGAAAAGATTCCACGTCCAATGGAGCAAGTTCGTCCTTGATATCGAGCTTGTCCACGGCGTCCATCAGCTCCTCTGCATCCCACAGCGGCATGTACAGCTCCAGGTGGGTTCCCTCCTTCTCCATCATCCGGAACCAGTGCTCGTTTGGACTGAGGAACACCACGTATCGGTGCGACTGGATATCTGGTGCAGTGATCGACACCCCATCGATCAGGAAGATTACGTCAGGATCCTCTTTGTACTCCATCGTGAGCGGGCGGATGTCACATGCAGCAGACTCTTCGACTCGTTCATCTTTCAGCACGATGGCTTTCTTCATGCTCGATTCCAAGGTGAAGGAGTCCATGATGATCGTCGGGTCGGCGTGCTCCAGCTTGTACCGCAGGTAAAAGTACGCCATGAACATCGACTTGCCGATGCCTGGATACAGAATACGGAGTAAGACGCGTGAGAGCGAAAGCGACACCCACAGAGCTGGCATCGCGCGGAAGACTCTCACCTGGAGTCCCCGTGATCGTGATGCCGAGCCTGAAACCGCTGCGAAGCATCGCCATGATGAGGTCGTAGTACTCCGCGTAGCACTCGCGCACGTAGATCGTGTCTTGGCGGAGTGTATACTGTAGCGGCACTTCCTCCGGGAGCTTCAGTGTCTTGCAGGCCAAGAAGTCCGCCACCTTCGGGTCCACAGTCTCCAACGTGTCGAAGTTCGCCTCGTTCTTTCGCTCCTTGGTATCACAGCCCCCAACCTCGACGGCGGCCACCTTCTCCTCGAGCCGCAGGTCAATCATTACCTCGTCCCCATCCGCCGCTGCTACCTCGCCCACCACCGGTGCTGCGTCCACGCGCTGGCGCTTCTGGCGCGAGACGGTCTTAGGTGGCAGGTGCTCCATTTTGCCAACTGCCGCGAAGAACGTGTTTGGTTTTTGATCGGAGTCCGAGTTGGAGAATGTGGCCCAGATAACACTGAGAAATACGACTGCAAGTTGCATTGAATTGCTCCCGATTCGTGTTCACACGCTGGTGCTCCGTCGTCGGGCGAGGTTTCAACATCACCAAGCGCCTCGCAGTGACTCTCCCTGCATATTCAGCTGCTTGGAGCTGTCGTTGGGCCCGCAGAAGATGCTGTCGGAGACACCGCTGCTGACGATAGTGACCAAGTAAATGTGGTTATTTTGACGAGGCAAAGCACAGCGACCGACGCACCGAAGGAGCTGCGGTTCGACTGCAAGAAGTGGATTTTAGTATATGCGAGCTCAAGCCGCTCGTCTCCATCGCGAATGGTTGCCAGAAAGTCAGCCTCCTCGTGGCGAGGGGAATAGAAAGAATGAGAACACTCCTCAAGAATTCATCGTTCATGCACTTGCCGCGGTGTACCTTGCACCCAACTCTCGTGTCAGTAGACGATGAACCCTCGTCGGCACCCGGAAGTCGCCAGCGGCCATCTCGCTCCATCACAGTCCACCAGCGCGAGCTGCGCGGCCAGGTGGAACGAGCCCTTGGTGCTCAGATGCTCCGCCCGAACATGTACCGGCAACCCGAACGGCATATAGGCCAGCTCCAAAGCATCGGTCGTGCTTGTGTGAGCTGAGACCGCGGCCCAGTCGATCGGAACTTCGGCCCGAATGTGGTGGATCGCGTCGTCAGTGCTACCGTCCTGGTCGTCCAGAGCAGCTGCGGCTGGCCCTGCAGCGTTCATTTCCTGATCATCGCCAACGCAGACCCGAACGTCGATGGCGATCGCAACCATCAACTGCCGCATCATCGATGCCATCATCGCGGAGCTGCAAACCGTGACGCCCTTCAGAAGGCACGTGAAGTCTGTGCCGAACGGCACTCCGAGCTGCGAGCGAGCGCGAGGCTTGGCCGTGAACGTCGTGGTCTCCGCGAACGTCAGGAACTGCGCGCTGGAGCGCACACGGCGCTCCGGCCGCGCCTGCATGCGGAAAAACAAGCGCGGAAGCGAGCACGGCATGCCTCCTATCGCCGCCAACAGCTGCTGAAGTACCTTGGCACCAACAGCGCTGCTGTTGCCGCTGTCCGAGTGCAAACGGCGAACTCGCTCAGCCTTGACCGCCAGCTCGCGCTCCAACTGCTGGTAAAAGGCGAGTTGGTTGTCGCTGCTCTGGATCTGGCACGGCAACAGGCGGGCAACCGAAGCAAACGAGGTCGACTCCTTCTTCATAAGCAGATTGTCGATCGCCGTTGCCAACAGTGCGCTCGAAGCCGCATGCACAGCAAGAACGAGCAAATCGTTGTCGTCTGCCCCAAGGAGCCTTTGCTTCACCGCGTTGAACTGCTGTGCCAGCCGAGCAAAGCGAGCGCTCAAAGATGGCTCACGACGCCCATCGACCGAGTTGGTGAATGCGACTTGGGCAGCAATCTGCTGCACCTGCAACACGAGCTGCATCCATTCGCAGCGAAGTGCCACAAACTTTTTCTGGAAGGTGAACGCGAAACTGGTCGAGCTCGCCGCCGCGGTGTTCAGGTACGTCGACGCGCGTAGGAGGCTGTGCGTGCTCTCCAGAGAGCATTCTTGTCGATCATGCACAAGCTCTTCCGCCTCACACACGCGAGCTAGTGCCACGATCCAAGCCCCGAAGCTCTCGTGGTCAATCGCCGCAGTGATCGGCTCCAGTAACTTCCGGGCGTGTGTGAAGCAGCCGTGCAGCATCGCGAGCTTTGCAACTTCGTACCGGTCAGCGTTGGTCCGGAAGCAACGCGCATCCACAAGCACGCGCTGCTCTAATGCGTCTATCGCGCTGCTTGTGCCCTCGCTAGAGACCCGCGACATCCACTTGAAAAGGATAACAGCCAGAGACTGAAGCCGACGTACATCTTGATCTGCATCCACGACCTCGGCCTCTTGAAGCAGCACGGCAGCGCTCTCGTGAACGACATCAGCACTGGGGGCCGGCAGGTTTGCGAGCGACGCGAGAACCCACGCCTTTGCCGTCGCGTTGTTCGCGTCGCTGCCAGGCAGCAGTGCGATCAGTTCCACCAGTCGGCGGGTCACGTGGTCCTTCATCGCGTCAACGTTTCGCCCCGTCGTGCGAACCACTCGGACGAGCGAGTTTAGTGTGACATGCCATCCGCGAGGCGACTTGTCGAAGAGCGTCGGGTGGAGAAATGCCAGCAGCTCGTTCACGCACTCCATGAGGACGTCGGCGTCCTCCTTCTTGTTGTGCAGCGCGTGGCAGCACACGTTTGCGAGGATCTCGCTGTGTGCCACAGTGAACCTCGCATTGCTTGCCGACCGGCACAGCGAGCGCGATAGCGCAATGATCTGGCTGGCAAACTCACTGCGTGCGTCGCACTCTGGGGACTGCGTGAGCTTGACAGCCAGCTGAAGCGCCGACAGCTTGATGCGAAGCGAGGATCGAGACACGCGCAGTTGCTCGACGCAGAGCTCGGCCAGTCCATTCGCAAGCCGGTCATCTGCCATCGATGCCGCCTTGAAGGCCGACTCGGCGTCTGGCACAAGCTCTTGAGTCACCAGCAGCGCAAAGTTCCGCACGACCTTGCGTGGGTCGTTCGCGAGAAGGTGGCCAAGCAGCTGGAGGTGCCGGTCAGTGAGCGTGTCAGGGTAGGCTTTCCCCAGGGACGTCATGGTGCGCAGACACGAAACGGCCGACTTATCGTCGACGAGCGCGTCGTACAGCAGTCTACCACAGTGTGCCCAAGCCTGTCGTTCACCGGCAGAAGACGAGATATGCAGTCAGCTCAACGTCGCAACAGCAGTCTGCAAGGCTGGCTAGTGGCCATCATGGACAACAGGTTACCTGCTCGGCATCAGTGGCGCTAGAGGGAGCCACATCCAGCAGGGAGCTCGTCTGGGGGCTCTGAGAAGCCAGCAGCTTGGGGAGCACGTCGCTCCTGAACGCCTGCGAGACTGGAAGCAGCGCGCGCGCAGCCACGACCGCCGCGGTCTTGACCACCTCATCCTTCGCCGATAGCGCGTCGACGATCCTGCGAGCGGTAGCAGAGAAGTACTAGCTGTTAATGTCGATACAGGCAGGAGTGGTAGTGCCAGCGTCGCGCGTAGCGTACAGCGAATGCGCCGAGAAGTCGTCCCGGACGACCGTCGGCATGGCGCCGAGCAGCCGCAATGTCAGAGCGCGTGCAGCCGGCTGGAGAGCGTCGTCCGCCAGCGACTTGGTCACACTAGCGAGCAGCTGCCGGCATCATCACATCCCCATCAGCAGCGTAAGTTGGTATCGATCTGCGCACATGTCAAGTCCGAGTCGGCGCCGCCGCGTACCTTGGCCGAGTCGCTCACCTGCGCAACGTGCGCTGGGGCGTTGGCGAACACCTCGAGTACCGCGCTCTTGACGTGGACGCTGTCACTGGCGGCGAAGTGCTCGGCGAGCTTGGAGAAGACGGCAGCGAGGAAGTCGGGCCAGACGAAGGCCTCGGCCGTGAGCAGCCGCGCGTAGAAGCGCAGGCACTCGGCCAGCGCGCCAGCAAGCGCCCCAGCCGTGGCGCGCGGGGTCGCGCTCTGCTGCGCCTGCAGCTGCAGCGCCTTGACGCGCACCTCGAGCTGCGCCAGCTCGCGCAGGTGGCGGTCCGTCGCCATGGCGGCCGCGGGCCCCGCCCCGCCGACACCCAGCACCAGTGCCGAGGGCACCTGGTCGCCGCGCCGCGCCAGCAGCTGCGAGTCGCCGGCCGGGGCGCCCTGGAACACGCGGAAGAGCGCCGCGCCGCCCTCGACCATGGCGGCTTGGAGATGCTGGGAGCTTTGTGTGATGTGGTGTTGGGCGGCGATTGGGGAGGAGGAACCTGTGTTATTTGATACGTGATTGTTTGACTTGCACCCGATTTGAACCATAGAATGCGCATGAGTTGATTGCAGCTGCGACTCCTGCGCAGCGTATCATGTTTAGCAGGTGATGGAGGAGGCATTACTCTTTTTATCCAATGAAAATGTATTCACACGTTGATTGGGCAAAATCCCTACTGAGCTAACGAGTGAATGTTTGTTGCGGCTCCGCGTCAACGCGTTGAGCCAAGGATTACACGACCAGCTGTGATGTGTGTACAAACACCACGATCAAAAAATAACACATTACCGCGTATACTACTTATTGCATTCATTTCAACCCGATATACCCGAATACAGCCATCTATGAAAACAATGATATCAAAACATGAAGGGTTTTGGTCCTTGGTGATCGAACAAGCAACGATTGATCCACTTTCGATTTGGCCAACGAGATGGCGGGCGGCGACGAGGACCGCGCGGCGCTGCTGCCGCTCCCGCAGTCGTACGCAACGTTCAGAGCTAATGACACTCGGCGGCTGACGCCTGCGCGGTTGACACACCCGCAGGACGCGGCCTGGTGCGTCTCTCGTGCGCTGTTGTCATGGGTGACGCCGCTCATGGCGCTCGGACAGCGCAAGCAGCTCGACTCGGCCGACCTGTGGCCGCTGCGGCC
The DNA here is from genome assembly GCA_023338125.1 of Phytopythium aichiense. Lineage (NCBI taxonomy): Eukaryota > Oomycota > Peronosporomycetes > Pythiales > Pythiaceae > Phytopythium > Phytopythium aichiense. Next base: position 30,932 of record JAADYH010000188.1, read on the forward strand.
AGGCTTCCAGGCCGAGCCGGTCGCCGACAAGTTCGCGCACGCCTTCCGCCGCTCCGACTCGATGCTGCGC
>JAADYH010000189.1:0-30987 GCA_023338125.1 Phytopythium aichiense
ACCAGTACAGCAAGCGCAAGTGCAAGGACGGCGTCGAGCGAACCGTCAAAGTCTACAGTGTACTCCATTGTCGATCCAATGGCTGTCATGGTACGAGTGTGAACCGTGACGCGAACGCTTCGCTGAACATGCTGATGCTGCTCGTCGAGTGTGAGTTTCGAGGACACCCCCGACCGCCTGCGTTTTGCAGACCTTGACGGCTATCACCTGCGAGTGCCTGGACGCAAGAGCGCTTCGAAGACATGCTGGTGCTGCTTCTCAACTGCGAGCGCCGCGGCTGGCCGGGGCCGCGTGCGCTTTCCAGAGCGGGAGTCTGTCTGTCTACCCAAGTGTTCACAGGTGCCTCTTTGTCGATCGATCAGCCAGGCATTCACTGTCCGAACTGGCATCGTGCCGGTGTACAGGTTCCTTTGAGAGACCAGCAAGTGGGGTCGAAGCACACGCAGCAATCAGACTACATACGCTCGTCAGGAAGCACAAGAGAGTACACGAAGTCAGCGATATGTGTGTCTATTCCAGTGTCCTTGTCACGCCCTGGTTCTTTCTTCGGACGACTTCGTCCAGCAGAAGGTTCTCGAGGGACTGGCTGGTCGTACTTTGGCTCTGACTGTGCTCGCTTTCCAGCATCTCGACCATCTGAACAGCCTCTCGAGCATTGAGGTCGCTCGAGTCGGACTGGTCCCGAATGCACCACTCCATGCACGCCCGCATCGAACAGCCTTCCGTCCCATTGCGCAGCTGCCGCGTCACAATCTCGGTCCAGCCTCGCCCAACCAAGCGAGCTGGTGGCAAATTCAGGTCCTTCAACAGCGGTAGAAGCACCAGTGACTCCCACGCGTAAACAGCCCGTCCCGCTAGCTGGTACCGCTTCATCAGGAGGTATGTCTTGGCTTCGGTCGTGCCCGACTTGAGCGAGGGCCTGAAATGCCTTGGACGCATGTGCATCCTGCATGCCAGCATGTCATCCGCCGTCGTGATCGACTGCATCGATGTAACGCATCGTTAGCCTTTCGCCTTCAGGAGATTCTGCCGCGGAAAAGGAGAATTGACTCACCGCGTCCGCTCTCACGCCGGTCTGCAGCTTCCCGTTGCGCAGCGAGTGCCACATAACCTTGTCCACCATCGAAAGGCTGAACGGGTACACGGCCGCATCCTTCTCCACGGTGAACCGAGTCCTGCAAGCCTCAGAACGCCTGTTGTCCGTTGGCGACAACCGCCACTGGCAATTCGAGTTGTCTTCAAGCAACGGAGATAATCGCTCTTCGATGCTGCTGGTGAGCTGCGAGAAGAAGGCGAGGTCTTCGAGAGAAGGCTTGTTCGTCAGCCACTCCACCGGCACCGGCAGTGGCGCTTGCTTCGAGATCTGCCATTCAAGTATCAGCCACTCCTCCATACCAATATAGTATCACCACCACGTCGGGCCGCTTACCTTTGACTTCCGAAGAAGTCGGCTGAGCCTCCGCACGTACTTGGAGTGCTCTCTCAGCTCGTCGCGCAGCTTGGCATTGGTCTCTTCCGCGCGCTTCTCCTCCTGCTGCTGCCGCTTGGTGATGCCCACCCACTTGCTGAGCGCAGTCGGCCCGTTGGCGGCGAGCGCGTCGCTGCCGCTTTGATCCAGCGAACCGGGGTCCATACCTCGCAACCGCACGATCTGTGCCTGCAGATCCCTCGCCTGCTGTCGGAGGCGCTCGATCTCCTCCCGCTGCTTCTGGCCCGAGCTCTTTCCGGGGCGGACCTTCTTGACCGTGGGTTTGCGCTCCTGTCCTTCATTCCGCGCCCGCCCTTCCTGGTCGCGCTTCGTAGTCGTCGGAGTAGTCGGAGATTGACGCGTGCGAGATGCGGAGACCGTGGTGCTGGAGGAGCTCCCAGCATCGCCGTGGGTCGACGAAAAGGTGCTAGGAGTGCCCAGCGGCCAGTGCACTTGCTCCAGCGGCAGGCCCAGCACCAGCAGCGCGTCCAGGTCGTCCATGGCGGCGGCGGAGTCCGCGGTCGAGCTCGTCTCGGTTGGCAGCACCAGCACGGATTGTGATGCTGCTCTCGACTTGCGCTGTGACTTTCAGAATGAGTGGGACACCGAATGAATACGCCACTCTCCCTAAGTTCGCGCGTACCTTGTGAGGCCCTGAAGAGACTTTCGTGAATGTATGCTGTCATATACAGCGTATAGGTCGTTTTTTCGCGACGACTCTCGTTGAAGGACAAGAACTTGGAGCAGCCGCACCGCCTGCTGCTGGTATCAGTGTTGCGTGCTTCTCACATGGTTAGCGAGCCAGATGTGGCAGCGGCTAGTTCTTATGGATAAGTGCCAGGTTGATCGCGACAACCACGTGAGAAATGTCGATGGGGGTCTAATGAGTCAGTCTCTTTGGTGGCCGCGGCCCGTTGGTCGTCTGTGGAGTTGCCGGGTCGAATGCGAAAGCCGAACGCTGCCAGTACTGGAGCCAGGTATCCAGCATTGACCCGGATCTTGTTGTTCAGACCTTGTTGGTGTTAGCGTGCCCCCAACATTTTAGAGTGCCTCTGCAGCGGTCGACCGCCGATCGTCGCCCCCCTGACGAATCCCAAGCATCAACCAAATCGAGGAGCTGTTTCGCGAGAGCGGTATTCGCAGCATGCTCGCGCTTGCACAAGCGTGTAATAAAGCTAGTCCAGTCAACGGTTCGTTCGTATTCGCTGGCGTCTGGCGACCGGCGGAGCCAATGGAGCGAGTTCCCAGTCGTGCTCCTTGGGGAGAGAATAGTTGACAACAGATTGTGGCTGCGTTCCAGGTCGAGTGCCGAACTCCATGCTACTTTGTGGACTCGCGCGCGAGTGGAATTCTCGTGTCCCGAAGAGCCCGCCATTGCCTCATCTCGCCAATCTTGCGCACAACTGTGATCGCAAGAGCTTTGGTATCAACACTCTCGTCGTCATATTGGTTCGAGCAAATGCCCACGCGTACTTCGATTCCTCCCCATTCTCTGACTGTCTACTCGGTCGTATCGACTTGTGAGTCAATGCGCTCGCTTCCGAATCCGCACAGTTTCATCCAGGAGGAGGTTCTCGAGCGACTGGTTGATCTTCACGCGGCTTTGGTCGTGCTCCTTCATCAGCGATTTCACGATCCGGGCAGTGACAAGATCCGCGCGTTCTTTTGTACGCCCCCTGACTCGCCACTGCATGTACGATCGCGTGGAGCACCCTTCCGTCCCGTTGCGCATGCGCTGAGGCACTGTCTCGCTCCACCCCCGACCAATGATCTGCACAGGTGGCGCGAGAGGATCTTCGACAACTGGTAGAAATGTCAGCGTTTCCCACGCATGGACCACTCGGTCTGCTTGCTGGCACCGCTTCAAGACAAGATATGTCTTCACGTCTGGCGCTTCCGATTCGCTCTTGCTCTTGGGTTTCATAAATGCCGAGCGCACGCTGATCTGGCATGCGAGCATGTCCTCCGCCGGCGTGATGGTCTGTGTCGGAGCAAGACTCGCCGTTCTCTTTAGTACCCCCATCAGCAGAGTGCTTCGAACGAAAGACGTACCGCATCGGCTCGCAGACCAAACTGCAGCTTCCCGTTGCGCATCGAGCGCCACGACACCTCGTCCACCATGCGATGGCTGAACGGGAGCAGATTCGTGTCCTTGGCCTCCGCAACGCGGTCACCGAGCGCGCTCTGATAGTGTTGGCTGTGGTCTGCATCACCACGGGGCGAGAGATGCCACCGGGGTCCCATCACGTCGTCGAACTGTGGAAGCACCTGCTCTTCGACGCTCCTGGCGAGGCTGACGAAAATCGCGCGGTCCTCGCGTGACGGAGTCGACGCCAGCCACGCCGCCTGCGCCGGCAGCGACCCGACACTCCAGTCCTGTCCACTTGACCTGTGAGTCCCATTGAAGACAGTAGCAGGGTCGCATTGATGAGATCTCTCACCGCTGCTTTCCGTAGGACACGGTCCAGCCTCCGAACAAACTTGGTGTGTGCCATGAGAGCGCCGCGAAGCTTGGCGTTCGCCTCTTTCGCTCGCTTCTCCTCGTCCTGCTGACGCTTGGCGACGTCCAGCCACATACTGTGTGTGTCGGCAGTATCGAGTGCCATCGAGGAACTAGCGCCATCGCTCGAGAACTCAGTGTCCACGCCTCGGAGGTGCGCAGCCTGAGCTTGGAGCTCGGCCGCCTGCTGGCGGAGGAGCGCGATCTCCTCCTTCTGTCGCTGGCTCGAGCTCTTCCCGCGCTTGGTCTTCTTAGGCGGCGGCTCGTCCGCGTGGTCTCGATCCTCAAGCCGCTGCATCCTTGTCAGCGCCTGGCATGGCTCGGGTCGCCGTCGGTCGCTGGCGCTGGCCGCTTCCGTCCCATGCAGCGCCGTCGGCGTCGGCTGCTGCGGAATCTCGCCGCCTTGGCCACGAATCAGCGCAGCTTCTTCGACCGGCAGCGCGGCGGGGGCACCTAGTAGCCACTGGTCCAGCTCCAGCAGCGAGAACGCGTCCATGTCGTCCATGGCGGCGGCGACTTGCTTCTGCTGCTCCGTGGACCTCCTCAATCCTGTCCGAACTCAAGGTTTACGCCAAGAAACGGCCAGTCAGTTTCGTCTAGCTAAGTTCGCACGCACCTAATCAAACCGTTACTTTACAAGATTTGGCCGAGACATTGCAACTCACGTCCACATTGCCGAACCATCAGAAGACCAGTCGGATTTGCAGTGTTTCACCTTTAGGACGTTACATGTTGAAGCAGTTGATGCATGGTGTTCCTTCCACTATTTGGCTGCCTGTTTTTTCGACGCGTTCAATTCGAGGCTGGCGTCGAGTAGCATGCTCTCGACCGCGCGGTGCGTCAACACCTGCTTCTCGCGGTTGGACGCCAAGAGGAGTTCGGTGAGCATGGTGATCTCCCGGTGGCGGCGCTGAGCTGATTGCTGCGACTTGGGCGGCTCCTGGCTGGCCAAGGGCTCCAGAATAGTCAGCACGGACGACACGAGCCCCTGCATGACTGTTCCGACCGTTCCGTCGCGGAGGACAGCTGGGAACACGCGTCCCCATCCTTGGTTGACGACCTGGAGCGGGGGGAACTCGGCGATCGTCGCCTCCGACATGACTATGGCCGCTTCGGACAGGATCTCGACCGAGTCGACGCCAACGAAGCGCTTCACCGCTCGGTATATCGTCACCGGGCTGGTTAGCAACAGTGATCGCGCCACGACCGACCTGATCAGTACAGTGTCCGGAGAGTGCTTGACGACCGTGGTTGGGTAACTGTGCACAGGAAACTTGCCCTGGCACAGCAACCGCCAGAGCGCGTCGCTCGCCAGTTGATAGTCGAAAGGCAGCTCCTTGGTGTGTTTGCTGTCCACGGAGATGCCGTCGTGCGTGGCAAAGTTCAGCTTGATCTCGTTGATCGTCCTGCACCCCTTACCGATCCCGTTGCTCTCAAGAACCGAGTCCAAGAGTGAGTGCCGCGTGTCGATGCTGCGCAGCAGGTCGTCAAACAGCTCATCATCGTTTCTCGCAAGCGGCTCGGTCCGCTGCCAGTGCTGCTCTTGTAGCTGCTCCCAGACCTAATGCCAGTAAATGCAATTGCGCTAGACAGTGAGTAGGATGACTCGAGCTCGGCCTGACGGTTCCAACTCACCTCTGGCTTGCGCAGCAGTTCCTGCAGACTCTGTACCAGGCAAAGCTGGCCCTCAAGCATCGCTCGCAGCTTGGTACGCTCCCCCTCGGCGTGTCTTGTTGCCTCTCGCTGTCGCTCAGCGACGTTTCTCCACAGGTCTCCGCTCTCGAGACCGTTGTCAGGTGCTCTGTCTGATCCCACGGCCGAGTCCGACGGCCGGTTGCTCCGCAGCTCACCCAGCTTCGCCTCGAGCTCCACCACCCTGGCGCGTAGATACGCGAGCTCTTCTTTCTGGCGCTGCGTCGAGGTCTTGGGCTTCGGTCGCTCCAGCGGAGCCCTGGAGACGCTCGTCGCCGGGCGAATCGTCCGGAGCACTGGCTTCCCGACACTCACGGGCGTCGAAGGAGCCTCTACGGGCCCCAGCAACTCCAGCCCAGGTGTTGAGGTCGAGCCTACGCTCTCACTCACCTCTTCGGAACGCAACGGCGCTGGCACGCCAAGCAGAAGCGCGTCATCGCATTCGTCCAGCCATTTGTCCATCACCGCGAGAAAGTCGAGCGAAACGCCCGCGGCCTCGCCCCCGCCGCTGGCACTGGTACTGGCGGTGAAAACGCCTTCATCGACGGCCCCGGCGCCGTCTGCGGCCTGTTGTTCGCCTCGCCGGCGCCGCTTGTTCGCGCCAAGGCGGTCGGTCACCTCCCGCCTCGCCATGGTTCTTGGGGTTATGTTCTGTCAGTGAAGGGATCGTCACAAACCCGCACTTGTGCTCGGTGATTACGCCAATATCATCAGGATTCACTGGTGGCCCATCTCAAGTTTCGAGCCAGGCATGTGACCGAAGCGTAACCTGGGTCCAGAACAGCAACTCTGCAGGACTGCAACGAGTTACAGGGTACCATTCGCACGATACTATTCGACTTGCTCTCCATTCGCAAGCACTCACTCGGCCTTTTGCGACCGTCTGGAGAGGGCCGCGTCGAGCAGAGCGCTCTCCAGCTCGCGGCGGGCCAGCGCCTGCTTCTCGTGGTACGCCGACATGATGAGCTCCGAGAGGATGTCGATCTCGCGGTGCCGCGCGCCGTCCTCGAGCCCCGAGTCTAACGCGCTCTCCGGCTCAAGAATGGTGAGCACCGACGAGGCGAACGCTTGGAACGCCGTGCCTGCTGTCCCGTCGTCCAGCTTGGCCGGGGAGAGGCGTGCCCAACCTTGATGGATGACTTGCAGCGGCGGGATCCCCGACCCGGGCGCCTCCGTCATCGAGACGGCGATCTCGACAACGAGTCGGACGCAGTCGGCGCTCACGATCCGCTTCACCACTCGGTACGCAGACACGGGCTTCGATAGAATCGGAGGCCGTTCGACGATCGACTTGACCAGAATAACGTCCGCCGAGTGCTCCACAATCTACCGCAGCACCATTCGACAGCATGTCAGATACGATAGCCCGTGTCGTTTCATTGCATCGAACTCACCGTTGAGGGACAGTCGAACGTCCCGATCTTGCCGTCGAGTAGTGACTTCCAAAACACCTCGGAAGTCAAACTGAAGTCGAACGGCAGCACATTTGCATGCCGGCACTCGACGCAAATGCCGTCGACTGACGCGTAGTGCAGCTTGATGTCGCTCGCAGACTTGCAATGTCGTTCGAGATCATTCGCACTCAGGATGGATTCCAGCAGCGAGTACCGCGCTTCGACGCTGCGCAGGAGGTCGCCAAAGATGTCGGCATCACTCCTGGACTGCACCACACCCTTACGCCAATGCGACTTCTGTAGCTTGTCCCAGACCTGGCGAGAGACACAGGCTCCGATGTCAGTCATCACCAGCACCACCATACGACTTCAGACCTTACCTGCGGCTTGCACAGCAACTGCTCCAGGCTGCGCGTGAGCTTGATCTGCGCCTTGAGCCTCGCCCGCAGCTGCTCGCGCTCGTTCTTCGCTTTCTCCTCCGCCTCCTGTTGGTTCTTGGCGATGTTTTCCCACAGGTTCGCGCTTCCCGTCCAACCCAACCTCTCTTCTGCTTCAGGTGAGCCATTTGCTGCACAATCTCGAGCCTGTCGCCACCGGTCGCGCCTCAGCTGCTCCAGCTGCGTCTTCAGTTCAATGACTTTGCCGCGAAGATACGTCAGCTCCTCCTTTTGCCGCTGGGTGGAGCTCTTGGGCTTCGGGCGAGCCGAAGGAACGCATTGCACTCCCGGCGTCAAGTGCGAACTGAGTCCATCATTCACAGGCGTTGGCGGAATCGCTGGGATCGAAGTCTCCGTCGTTAGCCTGCCGTCGACGATGTTGGTCACCGCATTATCCTCCAGCGGCAGCTCCGGAGGCGGGAGCAGCAGCGCGTCGCCGGCGACCTCGAGCCAGTCGTCCAGGTCGGCAAAGAAGTCGAGCGAGACGGCGCTCCGCTTGTCGTCGCCGTCGTTCCCGGACGCGTCGCCGCCTCCGCTGCTGCCAGAGTCGCCACTGGCGCTGGAGCCGCAATCCGACGCCGGCTCCTGACCGCCGCTCGCCCGCTGGCGCTTGAGTGGCGGCTGCATGCCACGCAGGCGCGGAGTTCTCATCGGTGCAGTGATGATGTCGGGTGGCCGTCTCAACAGAAGAATCTCCACGGCGTCATATTTCGACTAGATTGACAAAGTGCGCCTGATTTTGCCATTTCATGTTTATGCGACTATAAGCTGTCTCGTACAGATTAAAGAGTGCAACATGTTCAAGTCATGTCGAATTCGGGCGTCGAGCACGAGATCATACGGCCGTGGTTGCTCGCGGCCACAGTCATGTCCCGGAGTCCAGGATCGACACGTACCTCATTATGATCCAATGACGTCTTGGTATGACAGTGAGCCGACGCAAGAGCGCGTCGAAGACATGCTGGTGGTGCTTCCCGACTGCGAGCGCCGCGGCTGGCCGTGACCGCGTGCGCTTTCCAGAGCTGGAGTCTGCATCGACAGGTGTTCACAGGTGCCTTTCGAGGTGGCCAGCGGATAGCCCGTAAACTCGGGCATTGAGGTTGTCTCTTTGCGAGAAAAAAAAAAAAAATGTACAACGAAAACGCGGCAATCTCAAGTCATGTACATTTCTCACGATCTATCGGAGCCGCTGGCGCCTCTCGCCAGAGCCTCATCCAGCACGAGGTTCTCGATGACCTGGTGCAGCGTCTGTCTGCTCTGCTGGTAGGACGTGAAGATGAGCTCCGTCAGGATGTCGATCTCTCGGTGCTGCTGATGCTGCTGCAGCTCGCCGCTGGGCTCCGCCTCCAGGACAGTCGGGACCGACATCGAGTACGACTGCATAACGGTCCCGTTGGACCCATCGCGGAGCACGGTGGTGGCCAGCCGGCCCCATCCCTGCTGCACCAGTTTGACTGGCGGGAGCGCTGTCCCAGCCATGCTCGAGATCACCACCGTCGTCTCGTAGACGAACTCGAAGTGGTCCTTCTCGACGAACCGCTTGACCACAGACCAGACAGTCGTGGGCTTTGAACAGTCCCCCGGCTTGGTCACGATAGCCTTGCTCATAACCGCGTTCCCTACCTCCTTGGTCGTCTGTCACACACCAACGTAAGATACTCGTCAGTTGTGAGCGGTTGAGCAAGACCGTCACTACCAGCAAACGTACCACGATGTTGTGGTCGTCCAGCTTGATCTTGCCCTGGCGAATCGACCGCCACATGACGCTGTCGATCATCTTGTGGTCGAACGGCAGAAACTTGGTGTCCTTGAACTCCAGGTACATGCCGTCCGTCGCCGCGTACTTGAGGTTTGCATCGCCACCCTCGGGGGTCGCATTGTTCAACGTGTTGGCTTCAAAGATCGACTGAAGCATCGGTCGACGGGCGTCAACGCTGGCCATCAGCTCCTCGAAGATCTGCTCGTCCTGCTTGGGTCCTGGCTCGCACTTGTGCCACTTGTCTTCCTGCAGCTGCTCCCAGATCTGAGCAGTGTCCGCCAGCAAGAGACAAGGGTCAGTTTTGACGATCGCGAGTCACTACCACTGCTCGCCAATAACGCACCTGACGCTTGCGCAGCAGCCGCTCAAAGCTGCGGACGAGCTTGATCTGGCCCTCGACCATTTCACGCAGCTTCATGTTCTCCACCTCGGCCTTGGTCTTCTCTTCCTGCTGCCGCTTAGCGATGCGCTCCCACAGCGATGCCTCGCCCGGGTCCTCGTCGTCCTCGTCGGTTGGTTTGACGTCGACGCCCCCCTCCTCCTCGTCTGGGAGAACTTCCGTCACTCTCGCTGACGACGACGCCTCGCTCTTGATTCGTGGGTGCTCGCTGGTGTCGTCTGGAGCGCTTTGCGGGCCGCTCTTCAGCGTCTTCAGGTGCTCCTCCAGCTCCTCGACCTTGCTGCGCAGGAACGTCAGCTCTTCCTTCTGTCTCTGGCTCGTGCTCTTGTTGGGCTTGGCCTTCTTCTTCGCCGGCTGTGCGCGTTCTGAAGACACGGACGAGGGTGTCAAGGTGGCCGGCGCAGTGATCACCAGCGCATCCACGATCGAGCGCGGCGGCGGGCCGGGAGCGAGTCGAGGAGGCGTCGGCGCGACTGGAGGCGCCAGTGCCGCTGCAGGCGGCGGTGGGACGAGCATCTCAGGGGGAGCGTAGAGCGCGTTGTCGGTCGGGAAAGAGGCAAAGCGTGGCGTGGCGGCCGACGCCGAGAGCGAGGAGGGCGAGAGCAGCAGCGATGGCGCGTCTGGCGGAGGCGGCAGCGCGTCACCGCCGTCCAGGCCGCCGAAGAGCCACGGGTCGAGCTCGAAGAGGAAGTCGAGCGGCACGGCGTCGAAGTCCTCGGACGAGCCGCCGTCGTCCTCGGCCGCCTGCATCTGGCGCTTGGCGCTCGCGGTCCGCGGGGTCATGCGGCTCGGCTGATAGTGACGGCGGGCGGATTACCCGGCGGGGCCGCCTGCGCCAGGAGCGCCAGGATTACGCTGAACACCGCGAGAAAGTCGACAAAGGAGGACTGTTGGTGACTCGGAAAGGTATACGATAAACTTGTGAAAAACATGGGACGCTGTGGAGGAGAATGTTCCGTGTAAGTGGACGCGACGGAGGATTACGGCGCCACGGTGGACTGCCCGATCACGACGACCGACGCCATGACCGACCGGCTCACTCTCACGCCGCATCAACGTTCACATTGGTGTCCGCAGCTCGTCGACGGCGGCTGGGAGGCCAGGACGAGGCGTCTGACGGCTTGCGACAGCGCGCAGAGTATCCACCGCGGCACCGCCTCCTCCTCCTCTCTCCCCGCTCACTTCGCCGCCGCACGTCTGGCTCCCTGCGACGACCGCCTAGCCGCCGCCGATGTTAAGCATCCGCCGGAGGTCCTGCGTCATCGACAGCTCGATCGACATGGGCGCTTCCGGCGGCGGCGGCGTGGGCGGCAGCGGCGGCTGGAACGGCGGGATCGGGCGACCCGCCTGCGTGTGGACGTGCTCAGTCGGCACAGCATCGGGTGCCCTTGCGCTCGGGACCTCGGGCTGCGGAGGCGGCGGTAGGGAGATCGCCAGCTGCGGAGTGGCGGCAGCGGGCTTCGCTAGAAACGGCGGCAGCGGGAGCTGATTCGGGTCGGGCGACGACTGGAACGCGGACCAGGCCCATTTGCCCTCCGCCGACAGCTCCTTCTTGCTCCTGGACGTGCTCCCGCTCTGGTCCTTGGCGCCTTTGCCGCGGCTCTTCCTGCCGCCGCCCGATGAACCCTTGGCCGACGAGTCGGATCCGCTCCCGCTCTTCCCGTTGGCGCCGAGCGGGCCGGTGACCTGCACTTGCTGCTTGCCCTGTGACCGCGCGTTCGGCGTTGCCGATCGCCCTTTTGCCTGTTTGGACCCCCGCTTCGTCGAGCTGCTCCGCGCGGGGGCTCCATTCCCAACTAGCATGGTTAGCAGTCACGACAGGTGTCAGCAACCAGATTGACAACACGCTTGGAAGTCGGAGGCGGAGCGCTCTCGGTACCTGGAACGGAGGTGGAGGAGGCACTGTGGCCGTTCGGCATCGCCGTTGACGCCTCCGGGCAGCTAGTAGACAGCATCATGGCAGGCGTGAGCAGGAGCTTGCTCGCGTCAGTGCTGGCCTTCTCTCCCTTCGCTGGGATCGCGATAGGGGTCGACGAGGAGCCGGCGGCAGCCGAGGGCTCGGACGGGTACTCAAAGTACCCCAGCTCCTTGTTCCACACGCGCGCGTCGACCTCGAGCTGCTCATGCGTGCCGGCGCTCGCGTCAACCTCCAGCGCCGCGTTCACGTTCTCCTCCGCGTCAAAGTACGGCACAAGCGGCCGGCCGACCAGGTCGCGGGACGACATGGCTGCTGCTCGTTCGTTCGGCTTCTCTTGTGCGTCACTGGGAATCAGGCGACTCAACCAGCGACTGCAGTACTGCTACACATGGCGCAGACAATGCGGCGAGTGTGAGCGCGCTGTCCCCTCCTTCTCCCACGACAGAGGACGCCACGTACATATTGCGACCGCGCGGTATCAGGTCGAGTCAACCGAAGAACCTGCTGATGTCGGCGAGAGTGAGGCCGGAGGGGTGCGGGACGGCGTGAGGGCGCGCCGCACACGTGGACAATAGAAGAACACGGCCGTCGGTCGCTGCAGTTCGCAGTGGAGGCGATCGCCGAGGCTCGGGGACGGGGGCGTCAACCGCGGCAGCCGGCCAGCTCAGCTTCTCCTGCTTGATGGGGGACGCGGAGGTGGTGTGCGGTGCGGTTTCGGCTCCGGGGTACTCTGTAACCCCCGCCGAAGTCGATAACGTACCCGAGCCAAACCCGCCGGCCCGACCCGGGCGTTCTCAGAAACCCGACCTCCCCAAAGGGTGCAGATCTTGGACAGCGGATCGGAGAGTCCCAAGGTGTCGTGACGTCAAGGGGGGCCGAAGTGCAGGGCGAAGGTATGGCGACTCCGAGCTATGCGGATCGTGGCTGTAGTGGTGTGTGCGATCTCGGGCGTGAGGTGGCGGGGGCGGCTGCCTGACTTGTGGGCCGTCGTAGACCGGCAGGCGAAATGGCGGCGGTGCGGGAGACCATCTACTCGTTCAAGGCCAAGTGGTTCGACACGCACGCGCAGTACGTCAGAGTGCTGGTTCAAGCCGCTGCTTGCTGCTGTTCTCTCGCTGCATGAAGTAATGTGGTGGTGGTGACTGCGGACGTGCTGCAGGCTCAACAGACACTACAACGTGCGGTACTTTGTCGAGTCGAACAACGTCGAGATCTTCGACACCAAGACCAACAAGCTTTTCCTCAAGAAGTCCGAGTGCCCGGCGACCCTATCAGCTGCTGACTTCTTCCTTGGCGCCAAGATCCTGCTATACGGCCGCCACTTTGAGCTGCAGGACTACTTGGATCCGTTCACGGCCGAGAGGCTCGGCAAGCAGCAGCAGAAGGCGGTGCTCGTCGTCAAGCGCAACATGGTCGCGCACATCGGCACCATCCTCGACGCGCTCCTCCGCCAGCAGTTCGCAATCGCCGCGCTCAAGATGCTCAAGGTGGAGCGGGCGAAAGGAGAGGCGTTCTTGCAGTCCCAGCGCGGCGCCAGCCCCGCAGCATTCGCTGCGCTGGTCGATCAGCTCTGCTCGCATCCTGTCATTGCCATCGAGCTAGTCGCTGAGAGCTGCAGCGAGAGACTCAGCCAAGCTGTGAGCAGCCTCGCCTCACGCTTCGGCGCTCAGGATCGCGAACTCGACAGCTCGCTCAGCGTCCTCGAGGCGCAGCAGTTCCGTGCGTTCTTCTTCGAGACCGCGCATACGCCAACCGCCACATTCCAAAGCTGCACTTGCTGTGTTGTGTTGCCCCATGTGCTGAAGGAGGGGCTGGCTGGAGAAGTCATCGACGCCATCCAGCGATCGGACGCCGGCGTGCGCATCTCGGCGATGGAGCTGTTCCGCTTAGACCGCACGACCGCGTCCGAGTTCCTCGAGGTATACGAGGGCGTGGTGCCGCACTTCCACGAGACGGTCGACCACTTCACGACCGGGCCGTGCATCGCAATGGAGCTGGTCGGGCCGGACTCGGAGAGCGTCGTCGCCTCCTTCCGCGAAAGCGCCGGGCCCTGGGACGTCGAGATGGCCAAGGAGCTCCGGCCACACACGCTGCGCGCGCGGTATGGCCAGGACCGCGTGCGCAACGCGCTGCATTGCACCGACCTGCCGGAGGACGGCGTGTCTGAGTGTGAGTACTTCTTCGACATCCTGTCACGGCGCCAGCAGCGCGGGTGAGGGAGGGCTGCTGTGCGGTCATGGAAGGATACTCAAGACAGCCGCAAAACAGACAGCAAGGGTAGTCGCGGCGCTCAATGCAACAACTTGTTTCCGCTCGTCTCGCCTCGCTGGACGGGCAAGCGCTTCCCCGAGCGCGCCGCCTTAAGTTAGTAGCGGTACTTGGTGGAGTAGTCCTTGGGCGAGATGACGAGTCCGCGGCCCTTGCGCGCACCGCGGTAGACGGTCTCGATGATGTCGATCATCTCGGTCTTGCTGTTGAAGGCCCAGTTGATCTTGTTGTTGTTGCCCGTGCCCAGATCGATCATGATGTGCTTGTTGCGGAAGAAGAACATGACGGTGCACGGGTCGTAGAGCTCGTACATGGTGTTGAAATCGGGCACCTCGGTGATGTCGACCACGTAGATGGCCGCGAAGTTCTTGACGTCCTCGGCCACGCCGCACAGCACCTCGTCCATCTGCATGCACGTCGGGTCGTGGTCGTGTCCGAAGCGGATGACCACCACCCGGTCGCCCTCGTTCAGGATCGCCTGGTCCACCGCCCAGCCGCTCTCCAGGTGCGGCAGCAGGTACGACATGTCTTCTAACCTTCCCTCCCGCCCTTCAGCGCGTCCGCCAGGCCGCCAACGCCTCCGCCAGTCAGCCACTGCGCGCGGCTTCCAGAACGCTAATGTGCTCCCAGCGCTTTTTCATGGCTGCCGTGGACGTCGCATGAAACCTTAAACTAGGTCATTCACACGCTATCGTAGGTCGTACACCTCTTTCCAGTATGTTGTAACTAGTGTGCACCACGCCAAACCAGGACGGCGGAAGAAGGTGAGACCTGATTCCTCTCCTCTTCCAGCGGAAACATCCGCGAGGGTGGCGGCCAGGAGTGTTGATCTCCGCCGCGGATGGCGGCCACTTCCCGCCCCGCCTGGTGCCGAGACGACCGACGGGCTCGCCCTCCTCCTCCTCCGCACGCGCCGCTCGAAGCGCGAGCCGTTGCCGGCGCTGCGACGCCGTCCAGCGCGTCAAGGGGTGTCAGTTGAGTTGGTGGCCGGCAACGCGATCTTCTGGGGAGAAAGGCGCACACGCACGCGCATCTTTCCCTCCTTCCTCGCCTTCGCGTGCTCGTGGATGCCCGTCGGTGGTCGCTAGCGGCTGAGCGGACGCATTTTTGGAGAGCGCATGGGCTGGGGACGTTGCGGAGTGCTGGCGCTGGCGCTGGCGGCCTGGTCGATGGCGGCCTGGCCGACGGTGGAGGCCAACCCGCACTGCAACGACTTCCTGGACTTCTGCGCCTGGAACGCAAGCACCTCCTCCTGCACGTTCACCAAGTCGATCGCCTTTTCGTGCGGGCCGCTGCCGCCGAATGCCGAGGCCTCGTCGTCCTCTTCCTCCTCGTCGGCGGAGATCTTGCCGCCGGACGTCGGGGCGACTGGTGAATCGACAATTGGAGAGGGCGTGCCGCCGTCGGCTGTGGCCTGGAGCTGCCGCTGGAACGTCGCGGGTGACCTGAGCATCGCGCCGGGTGTGTCCGTGCGGCTGGACGGCGACGACTGCGCGCTGCAGATCTCGGCCGGCAAGATGGTGCTCGTGGAGGCGGCCGCGGCGCTGCACGTGGGCTCGCTGAGCGTCGACGCGTCCTTCGTGCGCGTCGGCCAGCGCGCGATCATCTCGGCGACGTACAGCGGCCAGTATCGCAAGGTCAAGGGGCTCTTCCCGGGATCCGTCGAGTACGGAGCGAGCAACGGTGGCAGCGGCGGCAGGCGACTCGTGCTGAACGCCACCATGCTCACGGAGCAGTCGACGCGCGGGTACTTTGACGTCCGAGCGCACACGCTAGACATGGGCGACGCCCTGCTGCCGGAGTTCGATCTGGCTGTCACCACTGCCGCTACCTCGGCGGCCAAGCCGTCGGCGGATCTGCTTCGCAGGCAGCGCGATGACATGCTGCGCAATGCTAGCATGGCGTGGCAGTTGGATCAGTTCTGGAAGGCGGAGATGGACTCCCTGACCGACTTGATCCCAGCCACCGCCGTCGGTGGCGTCGGAGACCCGAGCGTCGAGAGCGCGCGCTTCTTGCTGGGCAGCGGCAGCATCGCCGTCAACGCGTCCAATGAGCAAATTACTATTCGTGGGGGAGGCAGGATCAAGATCGAAGCCTCGAAGGACGTCGTGGTCATGGACGGCGCCATCATCAAGGCAAATGGCGGCGCTGCAGTCGATGGAGCTGGTGGTGGGTCAGGAGGTACCGTTTACATCGCCGCAGCGGCGCTGTCCATGACCGGGTCGGTCGAAGTGCGAGGCGGTAGCGCCTACTGTTCGGACCGTGCAGCAAAGCGAGGGATCTCCCAGTGCTACCCCGCTGGGGGCGGTGGCCGCGTGCAGATTTCGTACATGTCGAGTCAGCTGGACATCGACGCGGTGGATACTACGGGTGGCGCACTGGACGCTTCTTCCGTGTCGAAGGATCTATTGAAGCGTCTTGCGCCGGCTCAAGTTGCGGCGTTGGCTGGCGCGTCCGGGACATACTTCCAAGTGGTTCGACGCGCTGACGGCAAGCACGAGTCTCAGTTGATTATCCAAGACAATCGACACCACTGTGCGCACATTGACTGCGGTGGTGATGTCAGCCGACCCAGCGTCGCGGGTGCCGTCACAAGCGTCGAGATCGGCAAGGCACAACCCAATGTCGACTTGCTCGCCGTCATGGACGGTGCGATCTTGTCATCGAGTCAGCTCCTCATCGAGAATGGCGACATCAGCGTCACGAACGGATCCTTGCTCGTGGATTCGTTGCAGCAGCTGGAGCAGGGCCAAGGAGGTCAAGCGCAGCTTTCGTCAACGGATTCAGCGATCTTTTCCGTGCAGGCGCATGACGTGGTCATATCGGACAAGTCGGGTGTCATCTTGCCCACCGCATTCATGAACATGAAGGCGCGGTCAGTCTCCATGGACGCGTCCACGATTCTTCGGTTCGTGGTGAGTTGTCACTTAGACGCGGAGCAGTTTCTGCACTTGGACGCGAACATTTCCAGCGCACTCGACGCGTCTGAGGAGATCACGGCGGTCGGCATGAGCCGATTCTTGGCGCTGGAGAGCAAAGGCGAGGTGATCCTCAGCGGCAACACAGTCGTTGGTGGTCTGTGGGTTTCATCCGCGCAGTCGATCACCGTCAGTGGCATGGTCGATGCTCGGAACAGTGCGTCCATCAAGTCGACGTTCCGCCGGTGTAAGCAGCAAGACTGGAAGCAACTGAAGTTCGACCCGGCCGCTGCAGCCGTCGCCAACTTCACGATTCTTTTGCACGCACGCGATTCGATCTACGTCGGCCAGAAGGCGTCACCACAGCAGCTTCGCCAGTCGGTGACAACACAGCAAGATCCCGTTCCATTGCCTCAAGAGCGTCCGGCGATGCTGCATGGCGGGGCTGTCCTTCTCTGCGCGACCGACATCATCCAAGTGTCTAGTTTGTCAATCGTGTCGTCAAACGGCAAAGGGGAGCTTGCGAACCAGGGACCCGGCAGCGGCACGTGCTCTGGGTCGATAGGCGGTGGCGCTGGCTATGGCGGCCGCGGTGCTGACTCCAGTTGCGTCAATCAGAAGGGAGACTACGCTTCCGGCGGGCTGTCATATGGCACCCGCTCTGGGATCGGCATGCTTGGCTCAGGCGGCGGCTGTGTGAGCGGCGGCAACGGCGGAGGTGTCGTGATGCTCGGAGCGACAGGATTGGTTTTGAACGGCGAAGTCCACTGCAACGGGGATGGTGGCACCAACGGCGCTGGCGGAGGTTCTGGCGGGTTCCTCGGACTGTCGATCTCCCAGTATCTTCAAGGAGATGGTCGCATCAGCGCCGTCGGCGGCGGGTCAGAGTGCACTGAAGCAGTCGTAACGATCATCAGTAAGACCGAAGCAGCGACAACTCTTCAGCAGCAACAGCAGGCGGCTCCCCGAGCCGTTCAGGCGATCTCGAGCGTGCAGCCAAGGTTGTGTGGCGGTGGTGGCGGTGGCGGTCGACTGCAACTCGTCGGGTGTGAGCTCAGCGACTTTGACGAGTGCACGCGTGGGTTCGAAGGCAACTACACGGTTGCAGGGGGAGCGACTTCGATCGGCATCACTGACACGGATGGCGACGGGACGGCGGCTGGCGACGCCAGTCCCAAGTCAATCGTTCCTGCCGCGTCAAGTGGCACCTTCTTCGGGTTCCCATGCCCTCCTGGATCCGGCGGTCTGTTCTGCCGAATCTGTCCAATCGGAACGTACAAGAGCGAGAGCAACAGCGAAGAGTGTCTTGCCTGTTCGAACGCGCCATCAAATGCGCACTACGTCGACGCAGGAGCTATCAGTGCGGACTGCGACTGGACGTGCGATCCCGGGTACTCTGGCTACTACTGCGTGTCACCCCTCCAGCAACTGCTGGAGGCTTGTGGCGGCGAGTTTGGCTTCGCGCTCGTGCTGCTGAGCATCATGACGTTCTTCATCCTGGTCGGATACGCGTGCCGTAGCCGCAAGGAGCCGTCATACACGGTGCGCGTGTCCAAGGGTGAGCGCCAACACTTATTGTCGTCGGCCGTGTCGCATCGCAGTCGCTTCCGATGGCTCTTTCGCTGCTTCTTCTGGCCACGCGTGCGCTACCCGAAGCTCCTTGAGCGTGACCTTCCGGAGCACATGGTCCGCTTGTACCTGGCCGGCACGAACGACAGTGACTCGCCGCTGCGTCTGCGCACAACGGTGCCCCCATCACTGAAGCAAGTGCTCTATGACGATGAGTTTCGGGATCTGGCGGAGGAGATGAACGACGCTATGGCTTGGGGATCCGGCGGCGTCTGCTCTAGCGGTGGCCAGTTCCTCCGCGCCGTTGTTTCCGTGCTGTGTTACCCGTTCACGTCGCACGTGACGCTGCTGCTGCGGCATCTGCGCGTGAACGCACTCAAGCGACTGATCGCCAAGTACAACCACGCGTGCATGAAGGGGCCGCGTGCCCGGTGGTTACTCAACGCTGTCAAGCTCGGCTACTGCGCCGACTACTCGCTCGTATACCTCGAGCTGCTGCACAAGGAGAGCTCGCAGTCGGTGTGCGTGCCGACTACCAAGGTCGGCAAGCCGTCGTTGCCTAGCGTGCTGCTCTTCGCCGGCACAGGGACCTACTTCTCACCGTTCTACTTGGACCCGAACGACCTCCTTGTGCGCGCGATCCCGCAGTGCCCGGAACTGACCGCCTTCATCGACGAGCCGTGGGTCGAGTTTGTTGCGGAGCTGAATGAGCTTCTGCGCGTCGTGCACCGCGACGAGTTGGTGGAGTCGCTCGTGCCCGTCGCGCGCTATCTGGAGCGCAAGATGGCCGTCTCCTCTGGAAAGCTGGGCGGACTGCGCATCTATCTCGGCCGCTTTTACGTCCAGGACGAGGTCGAGATCGGCGAGGAGTTCAAGCTCGGCATCTTCCTGACTACAGCGAGCGAGGAGTCCGCGACAATAGCTGGGATGGCCAACGAGTACGGCGCGAGCGAGCCGATCACCGCTGGAGGCCATCGTCGTGGCAAGTCTGGAACAAACCGTCACTTTGCCAAAGACCCAAGCGGTGGCGTGGGCTCCGGCTATTTTGCCGGACGAGACCTGTATGCTGGTGGCTCTGGTCTCCCGTCGTCGCTTGACTTGGATCCTGGCTATAAGAATGGGAGCAACGGCGCCAGCAGCTTTGGGGCGACGGACTCGCTCCCGAACGACGCGTCGCTGTGGAGTCAGGCGGCGTCTCGATTCGGACGCCGTGGATCCAAGAGCAACGTTCTCGCTGCGGCACTGGGGACGGCAGCAGCAACTGCAGGTGGTGGCGTTGCTAAAAAGCCGGGCAATGCCGCTGCAATGTCGTTCAGCCGGATTCGAGAGGAGGCACTGCGAGTGCGAACGTCGGCGTCGGGGTCCATGGACATGACCGCCAACTCGCGCGTGCCCGGGCTTGGAGATAGCCCCGGACTGTTTGTTGTTGGCGGAGGCAAGAAGAAGGCGCCGACTCGACTGCGTCGTCGCCGGACATTCTGCGAGGGCTGGCAAGGACCCGTTGACGCGTCACTCCCGGTGCCTGGCGTGTTGATCAGTACCGATGAGCTTGAAGATCGCCTGGTCGATCGATCAAAAGGGGACGTCGTCTCGTCCTTCCTGCGGCACCACTTGCTGCCGCGCAACGTGCCGCGCAGCAGCTCACTGAACCTGCTGTGGATGCTGAGTATCTCGCTGTTGTCGCTGCTCATGGTGGACTTGGCGATCACGTTCGCCATGGTCGTGAACCTCAAGTGCGTCACGGACGGAGAGGTTGACGAGAACTGCAGCGCGACCATCCTCGTCCCGGTGCTGCTCGTGCCGCCGCTTGCGCTCGTGCTGTCGCCCATCATGGGCATCGTGTCGCTCGCGCTCTCGTCCTCGACGTTCACGCGGCGGTACTCGGTCTGGAACGCGCTGTCGATGGTGAGCGTCGGGATCGCCATCGTCGCGTGTATGGCTCGCTCCAACCGGCTGCTCGCCCCGTGGTTCGCGGGTCCGCTGCCGCTGTTGCCGGTCATCGCGCTCGGCGTCAAGGCCGGCCAGGCGTATCTCATCGAACGCTACATCGCCTTCCAGGAGACTCACCGGCGCCGCCGCGGCTGGCGCGGCCTCATGAAGCGGCGGCTATCCGACGCCAGCATCCCACCCGAGTCTCCCTAGTACGTGTGTGTTTGATGGCGATGGATGCGCCGACCGAGTTCTAACCATCGATGTGTCGTGCCGTGATGTGGTGAACAGTGCGTCGCCTGCGACTGCGCCTCCGTTTGAAATGACCAGCCCGACACTCGAGTGACCACAGTGACCAAGGCGGTAGGGACTGATGATGTGGGCTGCGCTCTGCATGTAGACAAGCGCTTCAGTTGGCATCGTCCTCGGATCATCTGCATCGACGCGGCAGTGACACTTTGAAGATAAATGGGAAATGCACATGTTGAACTGAACGCTGGCGTCGTTGGGAAGTCGTAGCTCAGGTGCCCAACCGGACACCGTTATGGAGTGCAGAGCGTCTCGACGACCAAGTGCTCGACATCGAGACTCTCGACGCCCAAGGCACTGACCGCTACGTTTCAACGACCAGCGCCGACCGCAGCTCGCCACGACCCACACGCAGAGGCGCTCCATGCAGCGGTCCGACTCATGAATCAGTCGTCATTCACCAACCCATGCGGGCCATACCCAGACACTTGATACAGCTCCCAATTCAAAACGCTGGGGATCTTGGCACCAAGTTCCACGCGATGCGATTGCCACCTCGAGTCGAAATCGCCGTCGGAGTGGCCCGCGCGCCGACCAATCGATCCTCCGGCCGCACGCGCTGTCGCCATCGGCGTGTGCTGGACCGCTGCGGGCCACAGGTGGCGGGAGTCCAGTCGATCGATTGGGGGAGACCTTCAAGCGATCTGCAGACGTCCGGAGGGCTCGCGAGGTTGCAGTCGAAACTCGAGGGGAGATGGTCCGCATGGAGCGCTCGGCGCAGAACGTGCGTCCAAACGTGAGACAGAGACGAGTTGACGCTCCGAGGCGCAAGTGCAACGTGGAGGCTTGAACTACAGCGCGGGGCAGCAAAGACACTCGCTGGATGAGGTCGCCAAGCAGAAGCCATGACTCTTGAGGACGCGATCACACTGAAAAGGAGAGAGCATCAGGGACGCAAAGACGCCGCCACGGACTGGCATCAACCGGCATCAACTCTGCCTTTGGACGCGGCATTTCCTTGGCGTTTTACACTTCGCTTGGCTATTCCTGGAGGTGCCGCGGCGAGCGAGAAGTGAGGCTTCTCTCGGCGTCTCCTGGTTGTTTCTTACAGGCTCGAAGCGAGTCGAAGCGCAAGGTGGAGGAAGCGCACGAGGCGAGCCGGACGCCATCACCAGACGGCAATGAGAAGAACCCGAAAGCACTCGCAACGCAAGGTGCGTGCGCACTTAGTCTCAAAGTGTTTGGTTGCCAGGAATTTTCAGCGGGATAAAGTATGCGGGCGGTTGGGCTCAATATTCTGGAAAACTGGAGATTTTGCTGCTATTTTCGCAAATTGGAGATAAACGTTGAGAATTGTGCGAAAAGGATGCAATCGTAAAACGAACCCAGGCAGCAAACAGGTGTTTCATGCGCTCGGTTACAAAGACGGCGCGTGATTCAACGCTATACGGTACGCCATTTTCGAATTGGATTTTCGGCACTCCGAGGCGGTCCTTACCCGTCGAGTTGAGGTTTCGGCCATGCCCCACGCTGATCCGCAGCCGCCGCCGCCTTCCATGGTGTGCTTCGCCGTCCAGCGCATCGGCCTGGCATCTTCAATCGAGCTGCCGTCCCTGCTTGGTGCGAGGCGGGCACTCCTCTTCCAGAGATCTCCGCCACTGGGTTGTTTGCTGGTGTGGTCTCGTCAGAAATCGGGGAGGGAATGCGCTAGTTCCCCTACCCTCGTTCGCTCGCCAGATGTGTGTGTCCGTGTGGAGTCGGGCGTCTCTCTTGTTGTTTGTATGCTCAATTGCGCTAAAAAAACAGTCAAAATACGCGCGAACCGCACTTTGCACCTGCTCCTCCGCACCCACCCGTTCGAATCCCGTTTTTCTCGCTTTTCTCACCTTTTCGCCGCTAAACTTCCGCTCGGAATGGGAAATCCCTCGTGCGAACACTATTTAATTCTCCGTGTCGTGCGCAGGGTCCAAGGTGGCGTCGTTGTGTCGGCTCGACCAGCACCTCTGGCTGCGCGAGTCGCTTCCTCCCCCCGCTGGATGTTCATCAAGCCCGAGCAGATGGACGCGGACCTCTCGTCCTCCTCCTTCCCGTCCTCCTCGTCCTCCTCGCAGCGCCAGCAGCGCGTGCTCGCCGACGGCTGGGGTGCCCGCGTGACCGGCAGCGTCTTCTGCGCCGACTCGAGCCTGCGCTACATCTACGAGGACGGCCACGGCGCGGCGCCACCGTCACTGTCGTCTCTGTCGGCCAAGTCGTCGTCGGTCCACCCCAAGATGGAGGCCGGCTTCCCGTCCCCGTTCCCGGGCGGCAAGCGGCCGCGCGAGAACTCGCTCGAGCCGCCCACGCCCACGCTCGCGGGCGTCGACCTGTTTGAGGCCGAGGTGGCGCGCGCCTGCACGGCCATCAGCAAGCAGACGCCGACGCTGCCGCCCTCGTTCCGCCAGTGCGCCGTGTGCCTGTCGGCCAACGCGTACGCGCAGATCGGCGCCTGCGGCCACACGTTCCACCCAAAGTGCTTCCTGCGGTGGTTCCGCGCCAACCGGTCCTGCCCGCTCTGCCGCGGCATCGTCGACCGCGTGCAGCTCGCGGCCGCGCTCTCGGTGCAGGACGAGCTGGAGGCCATCATGTCGGAGATCGACGACGTGGCCGGCGCGCCGCCCATGCACGCGCACGCCGGTGGCGTCGGCGCCCAAGGCCACAACATCATGGACGCCATGATGGACGAGGACGACGACCCGCTGCTCACGCACCCGGACCAGCTCATGTCGTTCCTCGAGACGGACTGCTTCGACGCCGACATGGAGCTCGTGCCGCTGGACGAGCTCCCGCCCAGTGCCGGTTCCGGACCCGGCGGCATCCCCACGCTCGTGGGCTTCAACGCCGACGCGGCCGTTCCCCGCTTCGGGCAGTCGCTGGACGACGAGCGGATGGAGGACGACGAGCCGCAGGGGATGCAGCAGGCCCACCGCGCGCCGGGCCCCGCGCTCGTGGAGATGAACAGGATGCAGCAGCAGGCGTCCGCGGGCTTCATGGCGCCCCAGATGCAGTTCGCGCCCACGTCGGCCGTGCCCAACTACTGGAACGTGCTCAACCAAGGACTGAGCACGGCGCCGCCCGTCGTGCCGCCGGCGTCCATGCCTCCTCCTCCGACCAGCGCCAACCAGCGCGTCGTGTACATCCCGCCCAAGCCGGACGCGCACGTGCTCCAGCAGCAGCAGCAGCAGCAGCAGCAACAACAGCAACAGCAACGCCAGCATCAGCACCAGCATCAGCATCAACAGTACCAACAGCAGCAGTTCGCGAACCCTCTCGGCGCCATGCGGAGCACCGAGTCGGCGCACGTGAAGCAGGATGTGTCGATCGAGACGACCGACGCGGCGCTGGCGACGCCTCCACCGCGCGTGGTGACCTGCCGCTGCACGGGCGGCTGCCGCAACGGCCGCTGCGCGTGCGTCAAGGAGGGCGGCATGTGCGGCGAGGGCTGCCGCTGCACGTCGTGCAAGAACCCGTTCCTGATGGTCAAGGCGGCGGGCGCTGACATCGACGCGATGCTCCAGGACGACTGCTTCATGCACAACGTGTCCAAGACGCGCGACATGGTGCAGCGGCTGCAGGAGCCCGTGGCGGTCCCGTGCTGCCACGCGACCATCAAGGTGATCGACTGCGTCCAGGGCTACGTGTGCGCGCCGTGCGGCGGCCGCGCGTACGACTTTTCTTGGTGCATGAACAAGCTGCTGGACCGCGAGCGCACGCCGCGCAACCACTGCGCCATCTGCAAGCGCTGCTGCGACCACCGCGACGTGCACTGCCACGACTGCGGCCGCTGCTACTTCGCCGGCGTGACGGCAAGCCTGCCGTGCCCGTGCAAGGAAGCGTCGCACAAGAAGCGGAGAGAGAATGGCGGCGCGAGCGCCGGCGGCAGCCCCGGGGACGACGACGGCAGCGAAGAGGGCGAAGGCGAGTGCAGCATCATGTAGCCGCCCCCTCCAGCGATCGAAGCGGCCAGCTTTGCTGCGGTTCGTGCGCGCACGACACGTCACCAGGCCGCGTGGGCATCGGCTCGGAGAGCGAGAAGGCAAATAGTAACAAGGGTAAGCAGTTTTGTGAGTCAGTGTGTGCGGTGTGTGGTGGGAGCGTGGATGGGAGCGTGGATGGCACCTCGAGTCGGCCAACGCCTTCGATTGAGTTTACCCTCGGCGTTGCTGTCGACGTTCAGTGCCAGCACAGATCGCTCGTCACCTACCGACTAGCTGCTCGGCCGTCTAGCCCTGCGCTCGGAGCACGCGGATGTCGTTCAGGAAGGCCACGACCTCCTTAGTGAAGGTCGGCACGTCCACCTGTCCGCTCCACTGGAGGCACTCGCCCTCGTGCTGCGCCGCGGCCTCGAGCTGCGTCGCCGACAGGATCTCCTTGACGTAGCTGGGCAGGAAGACCTGGTAGAAGGACGCGAAGTCCACAGCGGCCACGCGGTGCAGCAGCTGGATGACCTCGTCCTGCAGCAGGTTCATCTCGCCGCGCGTCAGGATGTTCATGAGCGTCGCGAGGAAGCCCATGCGCAGCTCGTTCTGGAAGCCCGCGAACGCGAACAGCCCCTGCGTCTTGTCGATGCGGTCGAGGATCGCGAGGACCTGGCGGCAGATGCGCGGCGCCAGGTTCGAGCCCTGGCGACTCAGCACGCTCGCGAGGCTTTGGAAGATCGAGAGGAAGTACGTGTGCGCCTGCTCGGAAGCGTAGCAGCGCTCGCGCGAGCCGTCCGGCGAGAACGAGCCCGAGTACACGACGAAAAACCGGTAGTGCTTCTCGAGCACTTGCTCCATCAGCGCCACGAAGTAGCCCAGGATGACCGCGTCGCTCTCCGGATGCGAGAAAATGACCTGCAGCGATTCATCAAGGGTGAGATGACGCACTCGAGCGCTTTGAGACCGATGGAGCGAGCCATTGCGTACCTCCTTCAGCGGCCCGAAGCACAAGTCCAGGATGTTTTGCAGGAACGATGAGAACACGGACGTAGGTTCTTCGACCACAATGCGCAGGAGCTGCAGGAAGCCGCACAGCACGACGACACCAGCGTTTCCCTGGCTGTTCAGTCTGTCATCTCGGCCAACGAATACGCGCAATGAACCATCGTAAGTGCCAACGACGGCATCCCAATGGCCAGAAGGCGCGTACGTACACGGCGCTGAGTTGCGCGTCGTTGAAGATCTCGACGAATGTCCGCATGATCTCGGCCACAGTGTCCTTCTGCATCTCGCGGCGGATGGACTTGAGAAGCTGCGCATACAGCCGGACGATCTCGTTGACCACCTTCAGCGCACTCTTGACTTGGCTGCGCGCGGTTGCGTTGACTGCGACGGCGCCGCCAGTCACCGACGCCGCCGTCTTCCGAATCGTGGTGAAGTAGCTAGTGAGCAGCGCCATGAGCGAGGGGAACGACGCCTGATAGACCGAGAAGAACGCGTCCTTGGCGACCTTCGGCTTGGTCTCGACAGAGCGAGCGAGGCAGCGCACCAAGTAGCAGTCGCGCTGCAGCTGCGTCATCATGACTCGCTCCAGCACGCGGTGCTCGTTCTGGTGGAGAGTGACTGCAGACTGGTCAATGGACTCGCGGATCGGGAGGATCAGCGCGCCGTACGCATCGCTCCACCGCTTCGTGGCCGCCTCCTGCTCGCTCGGGGAGTTCCCGCCTGCCTTCATCGAGATGGCCGAGTTCAGGATCGAGTTCGACATGGACGTGTACAGGTCGCCCTGGATCGCGAGCGGCAGGTGCTGGCTGAACGTGTGGATGTGCGCTTCGAGCTGCGTCATGGATGGCACCTGGACCATGTCCTCGTACGAAAGCACGAACCCGAGGTTGGCGAGCAGCTGCATCGAGTTTTGCATCACGACCTGCGGAGACGGCACGATCGTTGTGTCCAGTGTGTGCAGAAGCACCTGCACGACGCTCTCGGTGGCCTTGAGCACCTCCTGGCGTGCTCCGCTTTGAATCACGAACGGGACGCAGCTCAAACACACACGCACACAGGTCAGCACCTCGCACTGCAGCTCGACAAACACGTCGCCACGCGTGTGTAATCGGTGCTGCACCAAATACTCCGAGACCTGGATGAACAGGTGCAGGACCTGCCAGCCCGCCATCTGCAGGTTCATGTCGTTGCTCGTGCTGTAGTACTGGGCACAGACGCTCGACAGGATCGCGCAGTTCGTCGACAAGTCCCGAATCGCGCACTGCTGCTGCTGCCACGGCTCGGACTGCGGGGTGAAGTGCGGGATCTCGTGCGTGTGAAACAGCACGTTCTGCACGGACTCCTGCACACGCGGCCCCATGAGCTCGAGCAGGGGCGGCGCGCATGCAGGGAATGCCGCGATGCGCCGGATCAGAGCGATGCAGTCCACGACGAACTGTTTGCGCTCGGAAAGCTCGACCATTTGGGCCCCGCCGCTGGGGTTGTTCCCACTGGAGAGATCTGTCGCGCGCTGCGCCAGGTCCTGCAACGAGCCCGTGCCGTAGGAACTGCCAGTATCCTGCTCCATATCCACGGGAGTCAAGCTCTCGCCTTCTTCAGGCGAGCCCGAGCTCTTGTCGCCGCTGTCGTCGTCGTCGTTGAGTTCCTCCAGCTGGTCCTTGTTGCTCTTGTAACTCACGCGGTCCACGAGATGCAGCATGACGGCAACCAGGCCCTTCTCGTAGGCGGTGAGCACTGCCCGTGTCCGGTCGTTGGTGGCGCCTTCGTTCTGCTCGGTCTCCTCGATGTAGCCCACGAACACCTCCCACACGTTGAGGCAGTTCAGGAATCCTTCAATGTGCGGTTGCTTGGAGGTTAGCGCGAGCACTGCTTGCAGGAACGAAGGCAGCACCGTCGCGAAGCTCGGGTTCTCGAGGCGCTTCAGGTGCTGCGTCAGGAACGCCTCCACGAACTCGCTCAGCTTGTCCAGGTACTCTTCGGTCGCGCGTCCGATGACTTGGTCCTCCACCGTCTTCTCCAAGAGGGGCAGGAGGCAGTACAGCACTTGCGCGACGATCTGGTCGACGCTTGCCGGCAGAAACCGCTTGCTCATGAGCTCCGTCAGGACCTGGAGCGCCGTGACGCTCGAAACGCACATGGCCATAGCGCTGCGCGCCGCCACAGCCTCCCAGTTGCGCGCCAGCTCGAACAGGAGCGAGATCCACGCCTCTGTCATCTGCTCTGCCACGGGAGCCCACGCCACGAGGTGGTTGAGCGTCGTGAGCGCGATCTGCGCGACGCGGTCCTGCTGCGCAAGCGCCTGCGTCTGGTCGGCGGGCAGCGTCTGCAGCGCGTGGTTGCTCGCGCGCAGCACGTTGCCCAGCAGCGCGAGCAGACTCGGCAGTTGCGCCGAGAGCCGCGCCTTGGCCTGCTGCTTGGCGACGGCGAGCGCCAGCGCGTCCTCGCGGCCGAACTCCTCGACGACGACGCAGAGCAGCTCGAGCCCGCTCTCGCGCGTCTGCTCCTCCATGATGAGGGACTCGATCTGGCTCATGAACTCCGGCCAAAGCGCCTCGTCCGTGCCGTTCGCGGGCGCCGAGCCCGCGCTCGCATCCGCGCCGCTGCGCCACTGCAGGCGTGCGATGTCCGCGAGCACCTTGCGCAGCTTGCGCAGCACGAAGGCGACCTGCGGCGTGGCGCTGGCGCTGCCGGCGAGCACGTACTCCCAGACGAACTGGCGCACGTGGCGCTGCTGCGCGGCCGGGAAGCGCGACCACTTGGCCGCGACGTACTCCTCGAGCGTGGTGGAGGCGAACCAGAGCGCGTACTCGCTGCGCGAGGTGCTGAGCAGCTGGAAGAGCACGGGCAGGCAGGCGTGCGGCGCCTCCTTGAAGCGCGTCAGCTGCTGCTCCAGCTGGAACTTGTCGCCCGCGGCCGTTGACGGGTCCAGCAGCCGACCCAGCGCCGCCTCCACCTCGGCGATCATGCCGGCCGCGTCTCCCGCGCTCGGACTCGCGCTCATGGCCGTCGCGGGGCGCGCAGGGATCGCAGGCGTCGGGAGTCGGGCGTCGGGTGTCGGGTTGCCGCCGCCTGTTTTGTTCCTGTTGACTATGGAAATTGATCGTTGGGGATGATGGAGGTGGTGGTGCCGCCTTGGGGGCGACAGGTGCGCGGAGGTGGCGCGAAGGTCGCTTGAATGAAACGCCGCGCTTCAATTGGGTATTCAAATGCGGTCTTCTAAATACGTGATTGAGCTGCTCGGCAAATGTGTCATTCATTTCTGACGGGCGAAGCGACACCATGGCGGGACTGATGCGAACGTTCGCGGGGACCGCGGGCGGCGGGCGCTGGCTGCTGTTCGCGCGGGAGCAGAGGGGAGAGACGACGGCGCTCGGCCTCAAGGCTCTCGTGTCGCTGGACGCGGGGCGCCACGTACTGGCCGAGCTGTCGGTGGGCGAGCGCGAGCTGGCCGGACAGGTGCGTTCGCTGCTGCTGCTGCTGGGCGATCGGACTCTAGACGTTGGCTACTGACGTTGCGTCTGCAGGTCGACGCGCTGGGGTTGGAGATTGAGCCGGACAGGTTCGCGGCGCTGCTCTCCCGGGCGCTGGACGACCGCCAGTGCGTGACGCTCGCGGTCGGAGACGACGAAGGTGGTGGCGAGGCGCCGGGCAAGGTGGCGGTGATGATCACGTACAAGTTCAGCGAGACTATATCGCGCAAAGGTGCGCGGTCCACTGCCTTCAGCATGCCGTTCCGCTGTCTAACCGACTCGTGGTTGCTCGGCGTGAAGGCTGCTTCGAGCTGCCAGTGGTGGCGGTTGACGTCCCTCAGGCGGTCGTCGACTTGCTCATCGACGTGCACGAGTTCCCTCACCGACCGGTGCTGTCGAAGCAGCAACTGGAGAAACAGAAGCAGCGCCAGAAGGAGCAGACCGCACCAGTCAAGGTGTCAGCCAGCGCTGCGATCGACGCTATCCTGAAAGCCAACGCTGGCAACATGGCAGTTGCCGGCGCTGGTCAGGGCCAAGCTGCTGAAGATGAGGCGTCACGGCCGAATGAGCAGCGGCTCAAGCGAAAGCAGGTCCCGACCGGCACCATGTACGTGTTTTTCAGTTTTTTCAGTCGTGAGGACTCCCAATTGTTGGTTGCTGCTGACAACTGGGGGCTGATCTGCTATTGATACGTTCATGTAGCCGGCGCAAGGCTGCAAAGGGTGCCAAGCTGCTCAAACGATGATTCATGCCTTCTCTGTTGAGTTATTGCTTTGAAATGGGCACCTCGGCGGTCGTCCACTTCAGGCGACGCCCCATTTCCCAGACACCACGCCGCCGCTTCCCGTTGCGCGAGATGCTGCCTTCTCCGTGGCGGACGCCGCTCTGCCAGCCGCCCTCGTACACTTCTCCCGAGGCAACGTCTACTTCGCGGCCTGTTCCGTGGCACAGTCCGTCTACCCAGGCGCCTTCGTAGAAGCTGCCGTCTGCGCGGGTGTAGCGGCCTTCTCCGTGCATCCGGCCGTCCTTCCAGTTCCCCACGTAGGTCGAGACAGACCCTGACCGAGCAAGCTTGTCTGTCGCCGCCGAGACCATCGTGGTCTTGGCATCACTGATGCTCACCTTTGGCGTGTGGGCAAACTCCATGCGGCCAAGGCCGTGCTTGAGTCCATTCCGGAACTCACCATCGTACTTGGACCCGCTGGACCCGCGCACGAGCACACCTTTACCGTGGAAGACGTCGTTGGCGAACTCGCCCTCGTACCGGTCGCCACCACGCAGCCACCGCTCCTTGCCTGCTCCATGCTTGTATCCTCGACGCCACTCCCCTTCGTAGACGCGATTCGCTCGCTCCGACGTGAAGACGCCACGGCCATGGCGGAACCCGCTGACGAACTCACCCTCAAACGTGTCGCCATTGGCGAACGTCAGCGTCCCGTTACCGTGGCGAATGCCGTCCACCAGGTCTCCGTAGAACGTCGCTCGCATGGTTTTGCCATGAAGCGACTCGCCAACACCATCACTGTGAGAGCAACTGCTAGCACTATCAATAGCACTGAATTGCTTCGACGAAAGGTATCCCGACAACTGTTGAGCCAATCAAGGTGCTTCAAGTTGGCCTCAATGCCCGAGATGACGGGCTATCCACTCCCTGCGGAAGATACCGCAGACAACAGGCCGCATGACCTGAAGGCCACCTCCACCCGAAGGAAGAGGCACCTGTGAACACTTGTCGATACAGACTCCAGCTCTGGAAAGCGCACGCGGTCACAGCCAACCGCGGCGCTCGCAGTCGGGGAGCAGCACCAGCATGTCTTCGAAGCGCTCTTGCGTCCAGGCACTCGCAGGTGATAGCCATCAAGGTCTGCAAAACGCAGGCGGTCGGGGGTGTCCTCGAAAATCACACTCGACGAGCAGCATCAGCATGTTCAGCGAAGCGTTTGCGTCTCGGTTCACAGTTGTACCATGACAGCCATTGGATCGACAATGGAGTACACTGTAGACTTTGACGGTTCGCTCGACGCCGTCCTTGCACTTGCGCTTGCTGTACTGGTG
>JAADYH010000019.1:0-58869 GCA_023338125.1 Phytopythium aichiense
AGTACGACACCCACTGCGCGATCGGCGGGTCGCGGAAGCAGATGACCTTGTCCACGTCGGCGATCTGCAGGTACCAGTCGGGCACGCTGAACCAGCCGCTGAAGGGAGCGTCGCGGCACCGCAGGTCCTCGAGCGACTGCGTCACGATCGTTTCGCAGTCGATGGTCGCGCGCGCCGAGTCGCAGAAGACGTGGTAAGTCTGGTTGCCCTGCATGTGGTACTTGCGCACGTTGGGCAGCTTGCGCTCGATGATGTTGCCCGCGCCGTTGGACACGATCGCGTGCTCCACGCCCTGGAACCACATGCGGTCCTTCTCGTCCGTCTCGGGACACAGGACCCAGACGCGGCGCTTCGTGATCACCGCGAAGCCCTTGTGCGGCAGGTGGAGCCGCGCGCACGGCCGCAGTTGCAGCGCGGACTTGAGCTTGATGGCGGCCAAGTCGGTCTTCTGAGTCATTCTGAACGCCCGACTGTTCTCCATGTTTGCCATGCGTCGCAATCGAGCATCATGCGAACTTTTACGGTCCTGATAAGTTCGGCAAATATGTGGTGTGGCCACACAACATAACAAATGCAATGTAGCGTATCGTGAATGTTATCTATACCGTTTTCAAATTGTACAATTACGAATGCGTTATTTCATCATAATCAACATACTATTCAGCACAAATATATTTAATATTTTTAACATTTGTCATCAGTCCACAACACCAAAACCAACGGGTGTGGATAATACCCTATTTTTACCTCAACTGTTTTTAAACATAGCTGAACAGATCCAAAATGTATATTGAATGCACACAAGGAGGAAGTAATAGTTGTGACACGCCACTCTGATAAGACCGTCGTAATTTCCGTACTAGTTGTGTGTGTTTTATATCTAACGGTCCTGCAAAGCAACAATTCACCCGAGTTTAAGCATTTCTCACGGAACTTACGAGTATAAATTACCACAGCCACAGCCAGGTTGTATTTTACGATTCGATTGATGAGTATTGGAGTGGAATAGCAAATCATGATAACGTTGAAAAGGTGTAGACACTAGCGGCAAACTTCTCGGAGGGAGTATTTTTGAGCTCCCATGTCTCCATCACAGCACGAGGCATCAACACGAGAGCGCTATCGATCCTATCAACAGAAATAGAAGTCTTTGCCACATCAAAACCATTGCATTTAGTGTGTCGTTCCGGATACTTTAGTTTTGGGGTCGTTTCCCCAAAATGTCATTTCTTCTTGATTGTAAATGCGCAAAAATGATTAAAGGAATCATTCAATAATAGTTCTATATTCAGTTTATCTGATTGTCACGACAGTTTCAACCAAAGTACGGCTTTGTAACTGCAAATTCGCAAAGCACATCTCAAGAATCTAGTCGAGATTGGATGTAACGGGGCAAGGAATTATGCTCGGTCACAAAGCGTACACGTGCGCATTGTATAAGGAAGCTTTAAAATTACGTTATTCTTTGTGATAATCACAAAGAATAAAACGGTAAAACCAAGTGTGTGCTTTCTGGTAAAATGTGAACTGAATTAGATCTGTTTGCTGCCCGCCGGCCTCTGCCGGACGGGCACAAGGTCCCAAACCCCTATCTAACTATATATGTATTGTGGAAGGTTCACGTGGTTGGACGTGAGAGCCTCACGTGAAAGGAGTTGCTGTGATTGGTGAATATTCCTTCTTTTCCACTAATCAGGGAGCAGAGAGCGCGAAGTCAGCCAACGGGTGGCTGTCCAGAAATATACTGGACTTATGTGCGTGTACACAAGTCAGGCAGGGACCTTCGGTCTTTAGTGTGGCGTACACTATCGACTCCAGAGTACGGGTTCACTGTACTCTGTGTATCTTGGCGGCGTACTTGTGTACGCCGCGTGTAACCCTGTTACATTGGATGACGCCTCCGAGTGGCCGCCAGTTTTAAAGGTGACCCTGTTGAAGTTGGCTAGTGCATCCCAAGAATCTAGTCGAGATTCGATGACGCCTCCACGTGGTCTCCATTTTCAAAGTCGAACATGTTGGAAGGTCACCATGAGCCGCCCTTGGGTCGAGACGAAACGAGGTCATCATTCTTCAATTCCAACTTCGACGACTTCCGTCTTTCGCATCAGGCCGCAGGCGAGTGGCGCCGCGTCGAACTTCTGATGCAAGCCGCCAACCTTTTCGAGTGGTAGGACGATCTCGTCCGGGACGTTTTTCTCATCGGCCCACTCGATGTCGACGCCGAGAGACGCCTTTATGCCGCCTACCTCGACCGTTACAACTTCCACTGGCAGCAGACCTTCGTCCCAGTCATACGCCCCCAACAGCCCTTCGTCAACCCGGATGAAACCGAGAGCGAGGACGACACCCCCGCGCAGCCCTTTGTCGACCCCGAGGAGACTGAGACCGAGGACGAGGAGGAGCCTGAGCTCTACACCGCACCCCCTGCTCCGACTGCTGCTCCGACCGCTGCTACAAGTGCTGCTCCGACTCCTGCTCCGACTCCTGCTCCGACTGCTGCTTCACGCAAGCGCAGTCGTCAAGATAACGACGCTCCGCCCGAGCCGATCGCCAAGCGGACTCGCAGCGCGACCCGCAACACAACTCGCAGACTGACTCACGGTGCGGCTCGAATGGACACTCGCTAAAGGTAAAACCTTAGGAATCTCTTTCATATAACCTTGAAACATCTGTGTTTAGTGAGCTCTTATTTCTTTTGCGGTCACGTTCATATTGTTGTCCGCCCTGTCCAACTTGATATGGCAGGTTACATGGTTATAGTGTAACCAAATTCAGCCTGTCCGCGGAAAAAGTGGTCGTCCTTCAGAACATATTATGTGAGGCACATATTCGAAACAGAAGGCTCTGAAGACTTGATTTTGCAAAATACTCTCATAATTAGGAGAGCCGATTCAGTGTCGAGCAATCTTCAGCCTGTCCACGGAAAGATCCCAGCCGGTCTGTCGTGCTGTTGAACTCTTTTTCCACGTCCTTTTTTCGCGCGGCGCCGGTCACCAGCGCACATCTCACTCGTGTTCAGTATGCCCTCTTCCTCTTATCCGCCACCTCACTTGCACACCAGCAGCTCTCCATTTCATTATCGCCCAACATTGGAGCCGACGCTCTGAATTACCACGACCGGAGGCCGACCCGACGCCATGGAGGCGGCGGTGCTGCGCGGCCTGCGCCTCGGCTCGTCCTCTTCATCGCAGGCGGCCGCGTCCCACTCGTCCTCCTCTTCGCGCTCTTCGGGCGGACTCGAGGACGGCGACGCGGCCCGGCGGCGACAGCGCAAGGCGCGGCAGCACTCGATGAGCTCGGAGCGGCTGAGCACCGGCAGCTCGCGCAGCAGCGGCAGCTCGCGCAGTAGTGGCAGCGGCGGCGGTGGGGCGGACGGCGCGCTCAACCTGCCGCTGGGCCGTGCCTTCCTGCCGCTGCCGCACGACCAGGACGAGGAAGAGGCCGGTGCCGAGACGGCGGCGCGAGACCCCGAGGCCGCCGCGCGCGACCACGTGCGCCACGACGTGCTCTGCATGCTCTTCGACCTGCCGCGCGCCACCGCCTTCTACCAGGGTGAGTCGCCGCGCCTGGGCTCTGCAGACCCCGTTGAATCGCACTAACGCAACTTCTCGGCGCGTCTGTCTGTCTGTCTCTCGGTCGGTTGGGTCGGTCCGCCCGCAGACTTTTCGTGCGCGATCGCGGCGTCGCTGGCCATGCACGGCCGCATGTACCCCACCAGCTCGCACGTGTGCTTCTACTCGAACGTCTTCGGGCGTGAGAGAAAGGTCCGTCCGTGTCTCCTCGCGTCGGTCAGCCGGTCCGTCGGTCGTGCCGTCGGTCCCCGAGTCGGAGGCGGAGCCCCAACGCACCCGCCGCCCGGTGTCGCACGCCCCGACGCTCCGTGACGGAGCCAGTCGGCCTGGACTCCACCGGAGCCGAGTCCAGGGCCCGGGGCGAGCGTCCGGACGAGAGGGTTGCATGTATCCTGAGCGCTCCGTCTCTGCGCGGCCGGCGGCTACGCTGCTGACGCCTTGGTCCACCGTGTATCCGCGTCTAACGCTTATGCTGGTGCTTGAACTGCTTGTCGCTGCAGATTTTGATCCCGTACGAGTCCATTTCGGAACTGGCCAAGACGACCACCATGGTCTTCCAGAACGCCATCCGCATCCGCGCCACGGACGCCCAGGAGGACTACACGTTCACCAGCTTCTGGGGCAACAACCGCGACAACTGCTTCGACCTCATCGCCAAGACGCGCGACCGCGTGCTGCGCGAGCTACGCCCCACCGTCGCCCTGGGACTCAAGCGCGTCGCTGGAGGCTGTCCCTCGGCGCAGACGCTCATCGGCCGAGGACCGACGTCGCCGGTCGGGAGCAGCGGGCCTCCGTCCAGCGATGGGCGGGAAGACGTCGCCTCACTAGCAGCCGAAGGAGCGGAAGCTGAAGAGGAGGAGGCGCAGCCAGCGGCGGACGAGGCTGCTGTGGGTGACTCGACCGCCGGCGAGCGCGATGGAGCGACGGAGAAGGAGGAGACGAGCGAGGAAGCGACGCCGCCGACGCGCCAGCGGCAGCGCAGCGTCGTCTCGGACGTCGACCGCATCGCGCCAAAAGACATTTCCATGACGCGCATCCTGGAGGAGACGTTCCCGGTGTCGGTGGACGAGTTCATGGCCACGTTCTTCCTGGACGACGCACCCTTCGGCATGGGCAAGTACGGCGAGCTCACGGGGGCGACAGAGATCACGATCAACCCGTGGATGACGCCTCTCGAGGAGGAGGCCTCGTTCGGTACGCCTGTGTTGGTCTTGCTGAGGCTGAGGAGGCTGTCAGGCTGACTTGTGGATGGTGTCACAGGCATGACGCGGTCGCAGCAGTTCCGCGTCCCGGTGGAGGCGCCGATCGGACCCAAGTCGTCCCGCGTTGACGTGGTGCGTGCTGGGCTGGCGTCGAGACGACTGGCGATGGAGAAAGACTCACACGCGTTCATGCGACTGCAGCTCCAGTGCCTGAAGGAGGAGCGCAACGTCCGCGTCGTGGAGACGTCGACACGACTCGCGGACATCCCGTACGGCGACTACTTCAGCGTGGAGGACCGCTGGACGATCGTCCCCCACGCCGACGATGCGAGCGCGTGCCAAGTGACGATCGAACTCAAGGTGGTGTTCGGCAAGTCGACGTTCTGGAAGTCGACGATCGAGAGCCGCGCCATCGGCGACAACAAGGAGAAGTGGAAGCAGTGGGTCGTGATGGCCAAGAAGTTCCTGGAGGACCGGAAGAAGCAAGCGACAGCCGCCAGCGACGAAGACGACGCGAGTGCAACCAACAACCAGCAAGTGTCCAGGGCTGACTCTGTTGCCGAGCGGTTGCCGCGTCGCCTGTCAAGTGGCCACAGTGTTGGAAGTGGCGAGGTGGCGACTTCGGCGGGCAGCAGTCGGCGACGAAGCGGTCGGTCGATGTCGGTAGGCCAAGACCGCCACCGAGCTGCTCCTCACCACCGCAGCAGCAGCCGCGCCAGAACGGCGGGCGTCGTGGCGCTGCGCAGCCGCAACGTGCACGTCAAGGTGTTCCCGTGGATCCTGGTGCTGGTGCTGCTGTTCATCGTGGTTCGGCTGCAGGCGACGCTGTCGACCATCGAGGCCTCGCTCGAGCTCACGTCGCAGCGCGTGCTGCTCATGCAGCAGCAGCTCGCGCAGCTCCAGACCGCCGCGTGCCCCGCCCAGCAATTTATACAGTAAGCCGCTCGCGCTCCCAGTCAATCGTACACTAGAGGAAATGGGGCGGAGGCATTCCTGGCGAGGACAGTCGACCGCCGTAGATATGAGAGCAGCAGCACGCATTGGTGATGAAATGCACGTACTCGTTGGTTGATCAACGCCTCACGCCGCGAGCGACCCACGTCTCGTGGAAGTCGGCGCGAACCTTGAGCGCGCGCAGCAGGCCGACGATGCGCAGGTCGGTCTCTTGCTGCAGGCGGTAATGCCCCCTCACAAACGCCGACACGCGACCAGCAGGCTCCTCTGCGTCGTGTCCTGGCTCTCCACCGACGGACGGAGCGTCCGCCAGCTCGCCGAGCCGTGGAACGATCGCGCGGCGCTGGACGGACAGGATCTCGCGGCGCAGGCCGTGCAGACATCGGAGCAAGTCGACCAAGTGGCGCCGCTGGAGCGGGTTGCGAAGCACGAAGACATCGCGCGGCAGCTGGCAGATGGCACGACCGAGAGCGAACTCGGCGGCTTGGCGGTCCCCCACCGACCAGTTGGCGAGCGCAAACGTCGGGCGAATGAGTGTGGGAGCCAAGGAGCACGGACTGTCGACCTCAGAAGAGCTCGGAAAGGACTGGAGCTGGCCGAACCAGGCCGGGAGGCTGCTACCTGTGGACAGGAACAACAGCTCTTGACTTGCAGTCGCGGTCGAGACAAGACGCGGACAATAGCTTGCTGCCATCAAGTCCTCGGCTGGGATCGAGACAGAAGCAACGGCGAACGAGCTCGGACTGCGGCTGGCGGACTGGTAGCGGTCGATCACTAACGGATTGAGCATCGAACTGTCTCGAGGGTCGCGAGATGCTTGCCAGTGGAGCCACACGGTCCCGGAGAGAGCAGACTGCTCTCCTCGGAGGAGTCGAAGAGGTGGGTGCTCAAGCATCATCTCCACGAGAAACCTTGCGAATCCATCGCGCTCTGGAGTGATGCTGGCTGGGTCGAACGCCGACACAACGGACGAGCGCACAGTCGACCGACCAGGGCACCAGGCGGCTGATGCTGCCGGGTCCGAGCCCTTCGGGGACTTCGGCGCGAGCGTCATGGTCACAAATGCGCCAAGCAACACGCTGCTCGACTTGTTCGCGAGCGAGACCTCGATGTGAAGAGTTGATGTCGACGGGATGTACTGGACAAGCCGGAACCCACTCAGCGTCACTGCACAGCTCACTACTGAGTCCGCGTCCCGACGGACCTCCGCCGAGTCACCATCTGCATCCGTATCGGATGAAGTGGAGGCACCCGGCGCTTTGATGACGCTCTCCAGTCGTCCGAGGATCGGATCCTGCCGAGATTTCCTCAGCTGACTCGATAGACGACTGGGAAGCAGCGACAAGAGCGCTCCTTCATCCCCTTCCTTCCCGGAGTTGGTCTCCCACCACTCGCGCATGACGAGCTGATCCAGACGCTGACACAGCGCGCGCTTGTCCCGCGTGATCCCTTTCAGTCGCTCCAGCTCGTTAATCCCACTCGACAGACGAGTCTCCAGTGACTTGACCAGCGTGTCGAGATGCGCGTAAGACTCGCTAGGCCTGGAAGCACCTCCTTCTCCGTCGACCGCTGGAAGATCATCGAAAAAGCCTTGCGGGTGGCTTGATGGGCCTTTGTGCGTCCGCTCGATGTACTTGAACACTCGGAAGTTGGTCGAGCCGTCTGCTTTGCTGTTCCGCGATCGCTTCACCCCACGAGACTTCTTGCCTTTGCCGTCTGCCTTGTGGCTTTCGCGCAATCGCAAGCGAATGCACACGGTCTTCACTCTGGCCGACGGTTGGTGGAGCAACACGCTGCGCTTGACAAGTTGCTGCACATTGTCAGCGTCGTCCTCGCTCGGTGCTGCCACCATGTCTTGAGGCGGCGGGATGTGATTCAACAGCATCACCTGCGCCGGCAGCACACAAGCTGCTTGCTCCATGAGGTTGAACTCGCCGACAAGGGCCTCGCCCACGTGGTTGAACGCTGCACCAAGTGTTAGATCATGGCTTGTAGATTGCAGTCGATAACCAAGCGACCACTCACCCTGGAGAATCTCAATCGATTCGCTGCGGACAATCGTGTTGAACGCCAGCAGGAAGCAGGAGCGATTCAGATTCGAGCAGCGAACCACGACGACGTATCGATGGGCCTCGCTGTCATGACCGACCACTCGACTAGCACAGCGCACGAGACGTCAGTCCACTCGACATCACCAGCAACGAGTCCGCGCAAACCATTTTGAGACACTCACATCTCTTCAGGTGTCGCCGGCAACACCAAGGAGGCCAGAAGCAGGCCGTTGGTGTAGACGAACACTGAGTTGCGCGTGGTACCGACCACGAGGAACGACCTCGCTGTCAGGTCCACTCTCAGACCGCCATCGCCAGGTGTCCTAGGCTGCTGAGGCTGCATCCAACCGTAGACGGGGGAGACACCGTCCACGATGTCACCTCTCGCCGCGACACAGCAGCACACGATCTGCTCGCCTGGAAGGCCATTCTCTGGCGATAGTTTGGGCACGTAAACGGGATCGAGCACCTGTGCGAGCATCGAGTCGGGCAGCTGCTCATCAATGGGGTATACCAGCCATCCGCACCGAGTTCTACGACCACAAGACGAAGGCGTCAGCTCGTGGGCTCAAGCCTTCCTATCATCAGCATTTCGTACCTGCTTCTGCTGCGATTGTACGCCACGCCGATCAGGAGATGGGAGTGGGTGGCCGCGCTCGCGTCGATCAACTCGCAGGACTCGACGCGTTGGACGGCGTCGTCACCATGCTTGCTGATGCTGATAGCTTCGCGCCAATAGTGAAACTCGGCCACGTCTCCGTCTTGGATGAGGCGGAGGATCGCGAGTTGCTGCACGGAGCGGGAGAACGCGACGACGTGGGGTCCGTCGGCGAGCAACACCTGTATGTCTCCCGCTCCATCGCTCGAGCCGACCGGGGACGGCGGAAGCGCCACGTGGTTCAGCAACGAGAGCTGCGCCTGGTGCGCGCTGGAGCTCGCGCACGAGAGTCGGAAAAAGTAGAGCACCGCATCAGACGACTGCGAAGGGGTGGTGAGGCGCTGACTGTCAGTAATCGACGTCCGCCGTCGCTTGAGGCTGTCGCCTGCTGGTTGGCTGTCGACGGTGTCGCTCCCGTCCCCGCGGTCCAGGAACACGAGCAGGCAGAATCGACTACCAGCGCGAGGCAACACGAGACGTTAGACGCTTGGGAATGGCAAGCACAGCCTCGACAACGACGTACACGGCGAGTTCCTCGTCTAGGACGGCGCGGGCGGCGACCAGTCGCGCCGACGGCGGCAGCGACCAGCCTCCGACCGCCTCCACGTCGCACAAGTGCAGTTCGACGATTTTGGACTGCGCATCGACGCCCACGCGGTGGAGTAGCACCGGGGCCTGAGCGGCATCCTCGCGTGGCTT
Organism: Phytopythium aichiense; assembly: GCA_023338125.1. Lineage (NCBI taxonomy): Eukaryota > Oomycota > Peronosporomycetes > Pythiales > Pythiaceae > Phytopythium > Phytopythium aichiense. The sequence goes on from JAADYH010000019.1 coordinate 9,137, forward strand.
GTGTTGCAACAGCAGCACGGCCGACGGCTCTGGTCCCCACTCGTCCGCCACCAGCACGAACCGGTCGGCTCGCCCCGTCGCCGTCTGCTGGTCGTCCAGGCTCACGGCGGACAGGGAAACACTGCTGCCAGCTGCACTTTTGCTTGCTTGCTGCTGCTCGAACGCGCGGATGAGTTCGGGGCAGCGCAAGTTGCGCGCGGGCTCCCACGTCTGCTCCGCGTAACCCTTCCACTGGACGAGGTACTCAGTCGCGCCACCGCGCCGCCGCCGCCCATCCACCGCCGCCACCTCGTACTCCTCTTCCTCTCCGCCTTGGTGCTCTCCGTGGCGTTGCTGCTGCTGCGAGCTGGCGTCGCTCGGAGGCGCCGCGCCGCGGGCGGATCGGCGGCCAGTTGAGCGCTCCATTTCGCTGGCTCACTGACCCCGAGGTAACCAGGTTATCCCGACAAGGTTCCGACAGCTCGAGGAGAGTTACCCTGTAACCTGATCAGAATCTGATCCTGGAGGTTGAAGTGGTCGCTCTGGTTTCCCCTGTGGTCAAGTGCTAGCATTCAGACGACGCCGGCATGTGGCGTCACAATCGCCCAGTCTCAGTCGGGTGGCATGCGGCAGTTGGGGTCGAGGGGCCTTCTCTCCGCGTCGGCCATTCTCCGATTTGCGCCGCCGCGACCAAGACATCTCTCGCGAAGGCACCGACGCAACGACCGATAGCGATGCGGAAGGCGATCGTAGTCGCTGCGACACTGCCTCTCATCGTGAACAGTGTCGTGGAGGCCGGGCCACTGGCGTATGGTATCTGTCAGAGCGGGTGCAACGCCTTGGCCGTCGCATGCTACGCCGCCGCTGGCTTCACGTTCGGGACGATCACGGCTGGACTCGGCACTTCGGGGGTGGTGCTGGCCTGCAACGCTGCGCTGGGCACATGTATGGTCGCTTGCGTGGCGGCCGGGTGCACCCCGACTCCGTGAGCGCAGCGAAGTTGGGGCGACGCCAATGTCGGGTTGTGGCGAGCGGATGGATGACGCAGGGGATTCGTGATGCAGACGTGTGAATTGGATACCAGAGTGTGGCAGTGCGCATGACTCACTTTGAGATCGGCGACGAGTGGATTGAGCATAACTGAAGTGAATTATTTGTTGTCCCCGGACCTTTCGACCTTCTTTCTCCCTGAATATCCAGCAGCAGGATGCGTCCACGTGCTCCTTCAAGGCGACTCGAAGGTGTTCTGCCTCGCCGCGCTCTCCACCATCGCCGACGCGACGGACGAGAGCAGACACCAACTTGCTGACCAATTGGCTGTGCTCGTAGACAGTCGCCGTGCATTTGCGGTCGCAGAGCATGACATGTCGAGCATGGGACATCAGGTCCTGATCCAGGAAGGTGTGAAGTAATCAGACTGGTGGCGTAACCCGATTCGACCAGCATTCCGGCAATGAGACGAAGGCACAGCGAGTTCCGATACGAATCCCAAGTCAATGCTGCCTGGACAATCGCCCGATTACATCGCCGCGACCAACATTCCTCCTCTTCCGACCATCGAGCCTCGCAGAAACCTTCAGTTCTAAAAATACGCTGCTGAGCGCATTCGAAGCCGCGAAACAAGGAGACTGTTGTATCGCGCCTCACCCTCCATGGCTTCGCCGTCGTCCAAGCCGCGCGGCTCGCGGCCCGACCTGCCGGCGAACCACCCGGCGCGGCGCCTGCAGCGACCTGGCGTGCGGATCGCGCTGCTGCTGGTGTCGCCGTTCGCGGCGCTGGCGTTGGCGCTCTGGGGCGTCGCGGGCTGGTTACTGACGCGTCCGCCGCGCGTGGTGGCCGGCGCGCTCGTGCTGCTCGCCTGGGTGCTCTACGTGTGCATTCCGCACATTCCCGTGAGGCTGATCGACTTCCCGGTCGTGCTGACGGTCGGGCTTGCGCTGAGCGCGCTGCTGCCGAGCAAGGCGCTGGACCGGACCAAGAAGCCCGCAGTCTGGACCGCGCACCTGGCCGTCTGGCTCGCCGTGCTCGTCTACGGAGTCGTGCGACTGAGCCTGACGTCCGGACTGGAGCCCGGAACGGCCCAGAGACGCATCGTGGACGCGCTCGTGGCGCTGTGCTGCGTCGCGCCCGCGTGGGTGTCGACCTGCAGTCTGCGGCTGTGGCTGCCGGCGGACGCGCAGGTGCTGGAAGAGATGGAGCGGAAGGTCTACGAGCAGTACATCGTCAGCGACTTCTCGCTGCTCAAGGTCGCCGGGCTTGGGACGGTGCACGTGCCGTACTGCGGGGACGGGACGCGCCTGCCGCCGCGGACGCTTGTGCTCGTGCACGGATACATGGCCGGGAACGGGTTCTGGGCGGCGGTGAGTGCTCGTCGGGCGTGTGTTCGCCTCCCCTCCATGTTGATGTTGACGTGATGGTGTTGCTGCTCCTCACAGAACCTTCAAACGCTTGCCAAGTCCTTCAACGTGGTAGGTTCTGCTTTCCTCCAGCTCGACACATTGATGTCCGCACGAGCGCTTGTGCTGACTTTGCCATTGATCCAATTGCTGTGCAGTATGCTGTCGAGTGGAAGGGCATCGGGCGCTCCGACCGGCCTCCGTTCCGCCCAAAGACGGTAAGATCTCGACTACTAGCATATCTTGTGCCGCGGCGAAGCCTTCTGCTCTGACGCACGCTGTGAATGCTATTCGCCTCGTTCAGGAGCAAGAGATGGACGATTTCTTCGTCGAGTCGCTTGAGGATTGGCGCCGAGAACTCCAGGTGAGCGGCATTCTTCACCACCATCGCAGTGATGGACACCGTGACTGATCATGTGCCGTGAATCCAATGGCTTGTCGCTCCAGCTCGACCGCTTCATCCTCTGCGCGCATTCGATGGGGGTACGGTCCAACCGCTTGGTCGCGATGGCACTGCAGCGAAGCTGACGCCTTGGTGCTTTCGCTCAGGCCATGTACAGCACGTACTACTCGGAGAAGTACGCGCAGCACATCGAGCACATGATCCTCGTGTCGCCCGCGGGCGTCAACCGCAGCGACGAGGACCTGAACGCGTTCATCAAGTTTGTCTCGATGTTCTACATCACGCCGATGGTAAGGTGCTGGTGATGAATGTTGGGCACGGCAACGGGATGAGTGCACTGACGTGGACTCGTTCTCACTTGCTCCAGAGCATCGTCCGGTTTACTGGTCCGTTCGGTCTGCGCATGGTCAAGTGGATCATGAGGAACCGCATCGCGTGGACTCCTGCGACCAACATCATCCGCTCGGGGGAGCTCGACTTCGACCTCATCTCGGAGTACTGCTACCACAACTGGGCACTCGGACCGTCCGGCGACATTGCTGTTTACACGCATCTGCACCCGGTACGACGTTCAATCGCGGGAGACAATCGAGTTTGCAGGAAAAAGAACTGACCGTGCTGTCTCCTTCATCAACTGTTCAGGGTGCAAGCGCGCAGCGCCGACCGCTTGACGAGATCCTTGTTCCAGGCAAGATCCAGGTGCCGCTCACCATCATGTACGGCGGCGGGCCGGACTGGATGAACCCGGAGTACGGCCATGCGGTCATCCAGCGCCTGGAGAGCTCGCACTACGCCAAGTTCCGGCTCGTCCCGCTGTCCGGGCACCAGGTCTTCATGGACAACCCGCCGGACTTCAACAGCATCCTGATTGACGCCGTGCGCGAGGAGGAGCGGACTGCCGCGTTCAACTAAATAATCGATTGGGCGAAAGCCACTTGGATTCATCCACGGTTGCGAGAGAGCCACGCGTGGCGGAGGTGTGTGTGCGCGAACCTGACGGCCATGTGGGAGTATTTATAGGCCGAATCAAGCAACTCCGCAAGCTGTGGGCAAAGTCATGCCAGTCCGACCCGCATGGGCGACTTGGATGGTGTCTTTACCGCCAAGCCAAGCCACTCGCTCCTCCATCTGCTCGGACGAATGTGATCGCGCTCTCTTCCGGTCTGTGTCGGCTCTTCAACCGACTACCGTGCCTGCCCACAAGTTGCACGGCATGGGGCCGCACTTCCATGCCATGCGCTCTCTTCACGACATTGCGTCGACCAGATGACGGCGCCAAATGGCCGACCGCTGGCTCCGGATATGCGTGCCGCCGTGACTTGGACAGAACGGGACGGCAGTCGACCGACCGGGTCATTATCCCTTCCAGCGGTCTCCGCTCACGACTCCCCAAGCTTACAGCCCCTCTCGATCCATGTCGAGCCCGCGGACGCACTCGAGCGATGAGGAGTGGTGCCTCCTGAGCGACTCCGACGGCAACGACCGATCGTCAGTCAGCAGCGACGGAGACGATGAAGTGGAAGCGGAGCCAGAGCTCGTGCCGAGGTACACCAGCGCAGCATCGGCTGTCACGAAGTCGACGTGTGTCGATGCAACTGATGACTTGCTCGAGTCAAGTCAAGTGCTGTCCCTGCTGTCAGAGACCTTGGCGGCCAAGGAGCGCGAGGAGAGACGAGCGGCGGCCTACTCGCGTGCCGTTCGCCTGTCACTGCTGTCGACTCAGCACCGCGATCGAATCCAAGGCGTCGCGGCCCAGGCCAAGGTGGCGGAGGGTGACGCCTTGACTCGAGGTTGTGTCAGTGTCAAGGTCGCGTTTGGTCTCTCAACCGCTCCAGCGACCAAGAAGCGTTCGTTCCCCGACCGCTTGCGAGAGACCGTCAAGGCTTTCCAAGCGGCTGATGCCGAGAAGGAGTCCTGCCCCCCAACGTTCACGCCGGTCAACGCCTTTGTTCGGGATCAAGCGACGCAGAGCGATGCGTCCGCATCGGAACAGGTTGGATCGACGGCGCCAGCAGCAGACATCAGTCGCGTTGGACTGTTTCGAGCGGCGCTGGACCGGACGTTCGCCCTCAGCACGCAGCTTCACGCCAAGAGCCAAGAGTGTGAGCGGCTTTCGCTCCGCGTGATGAAGCTGGAGCAGCGTCAGGCTGATGCTGAGCGTCGTGAGGAAGACGGTGGACAGCTGAAGTCCTGCCAGCGCAGTTTAGCCATCGCCAACGAGCGTCTCACCCTCGGACTCGAGTACCAGGACCGGCTGCGAGGCAAGGTCGCGGACCTCGCGGACGAGAACGCGAGTCTGAAGCGCCAGAACGCCGTCCTGAGCGGCCAGGAGAGCGACCTGAGCGACGAGAGCGTGCTCAAGCTCGAGGCGCTGGAGGACGCGCTCGCTGCCGCCATGGGCAATGTGCGCGCCGCCCTTCGCGCCAAGTACCGCTCGGCGATTCACAAGGTGAAGACAATCGACGCGCAGATCGGAGGCGAGGAGAGCGAGCGCTGTGTGGTCTGCTTGACGCAGACCGCGACCGTCAAGACGACGCCGTGTGGGCACCGAGTGCTCTGTCCGGGCTGCGCTGTCCGCCTCGACACTTGCCCGGTGGACCGGCTGCCGATCAAGGACAAGGTGCTCACGTTCGGCCTCAACGCGTACTCGAGTTCGTCGTCCAAGGCGAGCGCCTGAGTGCCCTCGCTCCATTTCTAAGTGTAGAACATGTGGTCGTCTCCGCGTTTGATGCCCGCGTCTCAGTCGTACATGCCGTTGTAGAACTGCAGCAGCTGCTGGCGGTTCCGCTGGCTCTGCACGTCGGCGGCCGACCGGTCCAGCTTGCGCTTGATCTTCTTGCCTGAGATGGCGCTGCGCACCGTGTCCGAGTCGCTCGAGGAGGAGGAGGAGGCCTCGCTCTCGGCGCGGCGCCGGCGCTTCTTCTTGCTCTTCTTGCTGTCCTTGCGCTTCTTTCGGGCCTTGCGCTCGTCCTTGCCCCTCTTCTTGCTCTTCTTGCTATCATCGCGGCGCCGGTGCTTGCTGCTGCTGCTGCTCGAGCCGCGCTTCGACCGGCGAGCATGCGAGTCAGTGGACGAGTCGCTTAGGGACGACGAGCGCGAAGAGGAGGACGAGGAGGACGACGACCGGGAGCGATGCCGGCGGCGGTGGTGGCGCTTGGCGTCTCCTGAGCGATCCGACCGCCGCGGGCTGCGGCTCGCCTCTCGCTTGCGTCCACGCGGAGTCGGAGACCGCGATCTCGCCCGCTCGCGGCTTGAAGGCCTGCTGCTGCGGGCGTTAGCGCCGGCCTCGGGTCAGGAAAGCGTGCGGATGAATGCGGATGTGGCCACGTACGCTCTGCCTCGGGAGCGGCTGCGCGACCGGGAGCGCGCACGGCGGCCTGGATCTCAGCAGTCACGGGCGAGAGAGTACGGGCAACGCGCCGCTGCAGGCGGTTAGCGCCGGGGAGTGCGGCGGGCCGAGCGACACGCAGGCGCACTCACCATCGCGTCCACTGGTCGCCATCGTCGGAGGTGTCGGTGTCCAAAAGTGAGCTGCAGGCTTCGCGGCCGTATAGCTCTCGCGGGCGTGGTACTTCATGGTGTCGCTAACGGAACGATAGCTGGCTTGTTTTGAATGAACAGTGCACACTCATCTATTGTTGTGTCTCTCCTGGTACGCGAGCAGCTAGAAGTGGGCCGGCGCAAAGGATCTTGAACAAGCGATTTCTCTTCTGGGGAGCGGCGGCCATGAGTCTGTGGCTCGTGTCGGTGCCCAACGAGGGCGGCCGGTCGGCGGAGACGACTTTCCTGGAGCTCAAGGCCGAGACGGCGTCCACGCGCCACGACTACGCTGGTGCGGCGCTCGCCAAGGCGCTCTACATTAGTGTCGGCGCGCGGACTAACGGACGTTGGATGACTGACTGACTGGTGGACAAGCAGAGTGCTACCGCGTGGAGCTGCCGTCCGACCTGCTCGTGGGCACGCTGGACTCGCTCATGGTACGTGCGAGGTGATAGGAGCGCGTCGGGGGCGAAGGCGCGGGCTGACGGCGTGCTGCAGGCGCTGAGCGACGACCTGAACCGCGTCGACATGGTGATCGAGAGCGTCGTGCGCAAGATCGAGCGGCAGTTCCACGACCTGAACAAGGGCGACCAGGAGCTGACGGTGGACGGCGGTGCGTAGCCTACCGCCTGCTCCCCCTCTCGGCTCTTTCGTCTCTCTCTCTCTGCTGGCCGCTGACGCAGTCTGCAGTGCCCGTGGACCGGTACCTCAACTACTTTTCGTGGGACGAGGCCAAGCACCCGCACCGCCGCCCGCTGCCCGAGATCGTCAGCATGATCCAGGCCGTGAGTACCGCAGTCGTCACGTGGTGGGGTCGTGCAGTGGCTCACGCGTCCGCCTGCCTGTTTGCCAGTCCGTGGGCAAGATCGAGGACGAGCTCAAGCAGCTCGGCGCGCGCTACACGGAGAAGAAGCAGCAGCTGCTGCAGATTCAGCGCAAGAAGGGGTACGGACTCGAGATGGCGCTGTCTGCCTAGGTCTCTAAAGCGCTGGTCTGACGTGACGCGCGTGCTCTGGCGACAGCGGGAACCTCATGGTGGCCAACCTGAGCGACGTGCTGACGCCGGACATCGTGTCGACGTCCGACTTTGTCAACACCGAGTACCTGCAGACGCTGGTGGCCATCATCCCCAAGTGCGTGGCTCGATCAACCATTGCCTGGGATTGACGACGCCTCCATCACTGACGCTGTGCGGGGCAGGAACCTGGAGGACACGTGGCTGCAGGAGTACCACACGATCGGCGACCAGATCGCCGAGTACGGGCCCAAGGGAGCGCGCGGCAACGTGCGCGGGTCGCCCGTGGTGCCCGGGTCGTCGCGCAAGCTGCTGGAGGAGGGCGACACGTGCGTGTTCTCGGTGACGGTGCTCAAGGGCCAGTACCTGCCGGGCAAGATGGACCCGGACGGCACGTTCGAGCAGGGATCGTTCGTGGACTACATCGACGAGTTCAAGAACCGCGCGCGCGACAAGAAGTTCGTCGTGCGCGACTTCGCCTTCGACCCGACGGCGCACGCGACCAACGAGGAGGCCATCGCAGCGCTCGAGGTCGAGGTCGACCGCCTCTGGTCGGGCCTCATCCGATGGTGCAAGGCGCACTTCGGCGAGACCTTCATCGCCTGGATGCACATCAAGGTGCGATCCCTGGCTGTCTGTCTGTCTGTCTGGTCGAAGCGATCGATCGATCCGACTCACCGCGTGCTGCTGGTCTTTGCGTCTAGATGGTGCGCGTCTTTGTCGAGTCGGTGCTGCGCTACGGCCTGCCCGTCAACTTCGTCGTCGCCATGTACAGAGTACGTCGCGCCTTGCTTGTCCTCAAGCTTCTGTCCTCGAGTGGCTCACCTGATGCTGTGCTGGAGCAGCCGCACCGCGGCAAGGACAAGAAGCTGCGCACCGTGCTCAACAAGAAGTATGCGCACCTACAGCCGTCGCAGTTCTCGGGCATCGAGGAGGGCTCGTCCGGCTCGTCGGCGCAGGCCGAGTACTTCCCGTACGTGACGAACGCCTTCCACGCGCTCGCGGCGGCCCATGAGTGATCGATGTGGAACGGTGGCGTGGCGACGCGGACGCGGTTGTGCTGTCGCTGGATCCGGCTGGGAGCGATCGGGACACGGCGCGGGGTCATGGGCACCCACGAGCGAGTGCGACCAACGCAATGCAAACAGAGCCTTTTTAAAAGGCCAGGCTTGTCATGTTTCAACTACAGTTACAACAAGCTAAACTTCTTCGACTGAGTTCTCGTAACGCTCAGCTTGTCGACCGACACGTGGTGCCGGGGTCCTCGCTGGAGCCCGAGGCACTTGGTGAAGCGAAGGTGGTCGGTCGAAACCCTTCAAGACACGGCACGCAGCGTGCTGGGGAGTCTCGCTCGCTGCGCAAGAGGTGTTGATTCGCGCTTGGTTCTCGCGCGCGCCTCCCGCCGGTGGCCAGGTTGAGGATGGTCGCTTGATTCTCGCGAGCAGACTGGTCGATGGCCGCGGAGAGGGCGAGTCGCGCCAGCGTCGTGCGCCGCCTAAAAGGCTCGGGTCTTCTCTTCGTCCTTGGCGTCGCTGGTGTCGGGAGCCCGCCGACTCGTTGAGGAGAAGGGTCTCTCCATACGTCTCTCCACCATCCTGAAAAACGCCGAGTGAGCGAGGGGCTCCAGGCTCGGCCAGGCGTTCGAGTCTCTCTCCGCCAGCATGTTGAAGACCATGGCTCGGGTTTCGTCGCGATCTCATTGGCGCATTTTTAGCTGGAAATGGGGTGGCGACAAGGTGCTGGCGACAGCCTGCTGTCATTGGGGCCTTCCGAGGTTTGTTCGCCCACCAGCTTGGCGATTCCATCGCCGCCTCCCACGACCCAATCGACTTGTAACTGGAACGTCGTCTTCTCCAACGGCGAGAACGACCCGTGCGCAGGCCTGGGCGTGTTCGAGAGCGTGTCCGAGTCGGTCGTGGCGGCGCTACACATTGAGAGAGGCGCGCACCACTTCGACCTCATGTTCGCGACCCCACTTGACCCGCCGGGAGTTGTCGCCGCACGCGAAGTGGAGAAGCAGCACATGAAGCGATGGACCTTGCAGTTCTACGAGCACAAGCGGCGATTTCGTTCGTCCTGATTCTCCACTAACTCCGTGTTACGATTGTTGGACTGGTGCAACAATGGAGCTTGTCCGAAGTGCACAACAGCTTGGTCGGGAGCGAGCTGCAGGACCTACTGTCGCCACCATCGCATCAGTCAGGTCAGCTCGGGGTGAATGAGCCTCACCTGCATCATCCTGCTTGCTCACCATTACAGCATGCTCAGGAGCATGTCGCCATTGCCGCTCGACGTGAACCGCGTGTCTTCATGTACGCGCATGCCGAAGACGAGCTGGACCAGCTCCTTCAGGTCGCTGACGAACAGCAGCTCGAAACCTGGCGCTTGTCCGCCAGTCGACGTCGCGCTCGAGAACTCCTTGCGCAGGTCCTCCGCCTCGTTCTCGTTGCCGCGCGGCAGGATGACGCGCTTGATGCCCGCGCGGATCGCAGCGAGCACCTTCTCTCGGATGCCACCCACAGGGAGGATGACGCCCCGAAGCGTGATCTCTCCCGTCATGGCGATGTCCACAGGAACTGACACACCAGAGATGACCGACAGCAGCGCACACACGATCGCGCCGCCAGCAGAGGGTCCATCCTTCGGGATCGCTCCTTCCGGGAAGTGCACGTGGACGTCCGAGATGCCCTCAAGCGACACCATTCGGTGGCCAGACGTCGACTCACCTGCAGCGCTCGCGCCTCGGGTGCTCTTGCCTGATGGAACCGCCGGGAGCTCGATCAAGTGCGCATGCACTCGGAGCCACGAGAGCGCGAGCTGCGCGGATTCCTTCATGACGTCGCCCAGCTTACCCGTCAGCTGCAGCTTCGGCGCTGGGCTCATGGAAGACCCCGACGACGTGAGCGCGCGCAGCGTCATCTGCGACGCGGTCGACCGCGTGCACGACGCCTCGACGAACAGAATCGAGCCACCGACCGTGCTCCACGACATGCCGGTCGCGACGCCGGGCACACTTGAGCGCAGCGCGACCTCGTTGAACACGAGCTCGTGCCCCAATATGATCTTGATCATGTCCTTGTCGATCAGCATGGGCTTGAACGACGACAGCGGCGCCTCGGAGCTTTCACTCGACGCCTTGGCATCCTGCTGCTTGCCTGGCTGAGGCTTTCCGTCCTTCATCTCCTTGACGACCGCGACCGCGACGTAGCGGCAGATCGCGCCAACTTGCCGCTCCAAGTCGCGCACGCCAGCCTCGCGCGTGTACCGCATAATAATAAAGCGGAGCGCGTCGTCCGGAACCGAGAGCATTGACGAATGGAGTCCGTTCTCCTCGATCTGCCGCGGAAGCAGGTACCGGCGCGCGATCTCCACCTTCTGCTCGACGCTGTACCCGCTGACCTCGATCACCTCCATGCGGTCGAGAAGCGGTCCGGGGATCGTGTCGAGGCTGTTTGCCGTGGCGATGAACATGGCCTTGCTCAGGTCGAACGGCACGTTCAGGTAGTGGTCCGTGAACGTGTTGTTCTGGTGCGGGTCCAGGACCTCCAGCAGCGCGCTCGACGGGTCGCCGCGGAAGTCCTTGCCGATCTTGTCGACCTCGTCCAGCAGCAGCACCGGGTTGTTCGACTCGGCGTGGCGCATCGCGTTCAGGATGCAGCCGGGCATGGCGCCGATGTACGTCTTGCGGTGGCCTCGGATCTCCGACTCGTCGTGCACGCCGCCGAGCGCGATCCGCTCGAACTTGCGGTTCGTCGCGGCGGCGATCGACTTGCCGAGCGAGGTCTTGCCGACGCCGGGAGGGCCGAGCAGGCACAGGATCGGGCCCTTCATGTCCTGCTTGAGGCTGCGGACGGCGATGTACTCCGTGATCCGCTTCTTGACCTTCTCGAGCCCGTAGTGGTCGGCGTCGAGCTGCCGCTGCACGTTGTGGACGTCCAGCGAGTCCTCCGTCTCCTTGCTCCACGGCAGCTCGGTGAAGAACTCGAGGTAGTTGTGGATGATGCCGTACTCTGGCTGCATGGACGTCATGCCCTTGAGTCGGCGCAGCTCGCGGTTGACGATCTTCTCCGCCTTGGGGTTCAGCTCGAGCGCCTTGATGCGCTCCTCGAGCTGCTTGACCTCGCTACTCTCGCCGCCGTCGTCCCCGGCCTCGCCGAGCTCCTTCTTGATGGCCTCGAGCTGCTGGCGGAGCAGGAACTCCTTGCGCGTGCCCTCGAGCTTGTCCTGCACGTCGGTCTGGATCTTCTTCTGCAGCCGCGTCTTGTCGATCTCCTGCTCGAGCAGCTCGATCGCGACCTCACAGCGCGTCTTGACGTCCGGCGCCTCGAGCACGCGCTGCTTGGCCGCGACGCCGACGGCCAGGTACGAGACGACGACGTCGGCCAGCTCGCCGATGGACGAGCTGCTGATGGTCTGGATGAGCCCGTTGCTCTTGCGCAGCAGCAGCGAGCTCTTGGACAGCTCCAGGTACTCCTGCGTGCGCTGCTTGAGGCGCGTGGCCAGGTCCTCGACCTCGCGGTCGATGGCCGCTGTGGAGGCGCTGGCCATCGCGCCGGGCTTGCCCACGAGGTGGTCGCGCGCCACCAGGTCGGTCGTCACGCGCTGCACGCGGCCCACGAGGTACGGCCGCGTCTGCGAGAACTCGCGCAGCGACACGCGGTGCAGGCCCTGCACGAGCACCGACAGGCCGTGCACGGCCGCGCCGCCGCCCTCGCCGGCCCCGGGCTGGATGCGCGTCAGCTGCACCACGCGCGCCACCGTGCCGACCGGGTAGAGGTCGCCCGGAGAGCTCACGTCGCGGTCCAGGCGCTCGTCTTCGGCCCGCGAGCCGTCCACCGACCGGTCCGCGGGCTCGCGCTGCGTGAAGATGGCGAGCGACAGCGATGCGGCGCGGCGGGAGGACGCCTTGGCGGCCTGCACCTCCCACACCAGGTCCTTGAGCAGTTGCAGCGCCGTGGACGACGTGATGGCCAGCCGCAGGTACGTGCGCGGGAAGAGCACCTTGCCCGCGATTGGCAGCACCGGCAGCGTCACGGCGGGGGTACCCGGCGCCGCCGGCGGCGGCTGCTTCCCGTCCATCGTCGTGTTTGGAAAAAGTGCGCGGCGACTGGAACGGCGACTTGACCGGCGGCAACTGGCGAGGAGCGGTCGTCTACTGCGCGCCTGAGCGGGGAGGAGGGGGTGCGGAGGCTTCTAGAAGGCCGAGGGACGCGACGGGCGGCGCGGGAGTCGGCGAGTGGCGCGCGGAGGAAGCGGAGGAGAGGCCGACGGTCGGTCGTTGGGTGATGTGATGCCGGCGTTGACGCAACACGTTTCCAGGCGTCGAGTATACAAAAATCAAGGTATTTGGGTTCTTTACGTCAAAAGCCGACGTCGACCTTCAACGCCGCCAGACCGGAACATCAGATTAGCAGGCCGGGACGGTACCACCACCGAATCTGGTGGCATCTTCTACAAGTTTATAGGTGATTGATGGTACACTCAATCTGATCCAAAGCTCTCCTCGTCACATTCCGAGCGAGACATTTCTTTGACGCTGGGTCCATCCATGATGAGCGCTCCTGCTATCGCCACCGTCGCGCGCTGCGTGCACTGGGACCGCGCGCTCGGGTCAGTGCTGGGCGCGCTGAGCGGGGACGCGGCGGGCGCGACGCTCGAGTTCTTCCGTGGCGAGATCCGGCCGAGCGACGTGGACCGCGCCGTGACCATGCCGGGCGGCGGCGTCTTCTCGGTCGGCAGCGGGCAGATCACGGACGACTCGGAGCTGGCGCTGTCGCTGGCGCGCGGGCTGGTGGGTCGCTCCCCGCGCGACGGCTTCCCGCTCGAGGCGGTCGCGCAGCAGTACGCGCTGTGGTACGAGTCCAAGCCGTTCGACATCGGCGTCACGTGCTCGAGCGCCTTCAGCGTGCTGCCCGACGCGGACAAGCGGTTCGGCGCGCACATGGTGGCGGCGGCGGCGCAGTACAGCCAGGGCAGCGAGGCGAACGGGACGCTCATGCGCCTCACACCGCTCGCGCTGTGGCTGGCGGGCGAGGCGGAGGACACGATCGCGGCGCTCGCGCGAGAGGAGGCCACGCTGTCGCACCCGAGCCCCGTGTGCCAGGATGCGAACGCCGTCTACTGCCTGCTGATCGACCACCTCGTGCGCTGTCCGGGGGACGCAGTCGGCGCGCTGGCGAGGGCGGAGCGGTTCGTGCGCACGCACGTGCACACACCCGTCCGCGAGTGGTTCCTGGACGAGTCGCTCAACGTTTCGCAGCTCGTGTGCACCAGGCAGATCGGCCACGTGCGCTGGGGCTTCGTGCTCGCGGTGCACTTCCTGCGCACCAAGACGCCGTACGAGAGCGCCATCAAGCAGACGCTGCTCAAGGGCGGAGACACGGACACGAACGCGGCCATCGTGGGCGGGGTCGTCGGCGCGCTGCACGGCGTGGACGCCATCCCCATGTACATGCGCGCGCCAGTGCTGGCGTTCGACTGCACGTCGGCCAAAGCCACCCGCCACCCACGACCCGAGAGGTACAAGGCGGCGCACGTCGAAGAGCTGGTGCGGCAGCTTGTGGCCGACAAGCTTGTGGAGGCGTGATCGGCAGTAGGTTCCGTGTCGGTATTGTCCTCATCAAGCCTCAATGACCGACGGCATCTCATTCAAGGAGACGCGTCAATCGCCTCTATCTTGTACGCACCCAGTGCTGGAGGTGCCTGCTCCTCACTCACCACGAGAAGCGCGTGCAGGCGTACGTCGGGTAGAGGTGGGCCTCGTCCAGCAGCTTGTGCAGCAGCTCGGGCTTGATGCGCTGCTGCTCGTCATCGTCCTCGGGGGCCCACGCGTTGACGCGGAGCTCAGGCGCGTGGATGCCTCCGGCGATGAAGACGCTGTCGACGCCCGTGTTCTTGGCACCCTGCACGTCATGGTGCAGCGAGTCGCCGACGTGCACGACGCGCGCCTTGTCCTCGGGCTTGACGCCCGCCATGGCGAGGCAGACCTCAAAGTGCTCGCGCCGCGGCTTGCCGAAGTAGATGACGGTGCCGCCCATGGCCTCGTACGCCTTGGCAATGCCGCCGCCCATGTGCACGACGCTCTCGTTGGCCATGACCGCGAGCACGTCCGGGTTGGTGCACAGCATGGGCAGGTCGCGCTGTCGCCCGTCGCGCAGGAAGGCCGCGACGGCCTCGTTCAGCTCGCCCGTCGCGCGGTAGTCGGTTGCCTGCGCCTCGGCCGGGTCCTCGCTGTAGCACACCTGCTCGGTGCCCTCGACGATGAGGCAGTCAGCGCGGTCCACGGGCACGACCTGGATGTCGAGCCCGTGGAAGAGCGAGCGCGGGTTCTCCTTGCGGCGCACGACGTTCGCCTCGAGCTCGGACGTGATGACGGCGCAGGTGGCCAGCGACGCGCGGCGCTCGGCCAGGTACTGCCACGCCACCTCGCCGCCCGTGACGGAACCCAGGAAGTCGGTGGGCAACCCGAGCGACCCGAGCTTGGGCTTGAGGTCGCACGCGCGCTTGGACGTGTTGGACAGCAGCACGACCGTCTTGCCCAGGTCCAGCAGCCGGCGCAGGCACTCGACCGCGCCGCGGTACGGCTCGCTGCCGTTGTGCAGCACGCCGTACTGGTCCAGGATGAACACGTCGTAGCGCGCCGCCACGGCCGACAGGCCCGCGATGATCTGTCGAGCGCAGCCACGGGCTTAGACGGGCGTCGCGGCGGCCGGGGACGGCGTGCAAGCAGGGACGTTACCTGCGTCTTGCTCGCCATGAGGGAGGCAGCTGTCGGGTTACGCTGGGCGGAAGACCGCAAAGTGACAAGGCGACAAAGTGACGTTCCAAGCAGCAGGGGTACACTTCGAAGTGTAACCCGTTGCTGAACACCAGCCGGCGTCCCGCAATCAAAGTCGCGCACCCACTTCCTTCGTGGATCAATCCGGAGGATATGCACCGCGCATGAGGTGTCTGGATACTTCAAAGTCCGCTCCAGGCGTCGCCACCGTCCATATGGTCCTGTCGACCGTGCGTTTGGGCCACGTGCGCGTGCGGAACAGTGGCAATCGAGTGGGTACGTGGGTTGTCTGGGCCGCAGCCATGCATTGCAGCCGCCTTTCGCGGATGGGATAATCCCGGCTCGTTGAAGGTGCCGCCGTTCGGTATAGGCGCGAACAGCAAACGCTGGCGATAAGAAGCCGGTTATGCGGTTACTCCTCGTCTCTGGAGCGGCGCAGGAGTCATTCCTCCTTTTCCCCGACAAGGCGCAAGTCCTCAAGGAACCCCATCAACAGAAGATGAAATTCGCGGTGACCGTGCTCCTGGCGGCGGCGCTCGCGCTCGCGGTCGACGCCAGCGACTCCAGCGACGTCGGACAGACGGTGGCAACGGTGACGCCCGCCGACTGCCCTGACGCGTGCATCGAGATCTACGACCCCGTGTGCGGCTCGGACGGCGTGACGTACGCCAACTCGTGCTTCCTTCTCATCGCGCAGTGCGAGGACCCGGACAGCAAGATCGTCCAGGCGTCCGACTCGGAGTGTGCGACCGAGTCGACGCCCGAGCCGACCCCAGAGACGACGAAAGAGACCTCGGGCAACGAGGCGGACGACTGCGCCAACCGAATGTGCACGATGGAGTACGATCCGGTCTGCGGCTCGGACGGAAAGACGTACTCCAACTCGTGCATGCTCGGGCTCGCCCAGTGCAGCAACCCGTCGCTCACTGCCGTCGGGGATGGAGCATGCGAGTCGAGAGCCGCGTCGACTTCGAGCGACGGCGAAGCGACGGTCGGCAGTGGTCTCGGGAGCAACAGCACCGACGCGTCGGACGCGGGCTCGGACTGCCCCGAAATGTGTATGGAGATCTACGACCCGGTGTGCGGCTCGGACGGCAAGTCGTACTCGAACGCGTGCGAGCTGGAGGTGGCGAGCTGCCAGAGCCCGAAGCTCAACCTGACGCAGGTGAGCGAGGGCGAGTGCGCGGACGGCAGTTCCTCGAGCGTCGAGCAGACGACGCCGACGTGCGAGTGCATCATGGCCCCTTGCGACTGCGACTCGTCGACCTGAAGGCCGGCGTGAACGTATGTGTTAGATTGAGTAGTGTTGACCTGCCCAAGTTGAAGCGGCGAGGACGAATAGTGAATGTATACCGTTTTCGGTTGAGGCGATCCGTTTGCATCACGTCAGCGTCACATTGATGCTCGATGACACGACCGGCGTTGAATTTGAAAACGTTCTGATCGACGTGATGGTCTGCCTCGAGTGGATATTGATACGGATCAAGCTGCAGGGACGACACGGCGGCCTCAACCTCGTGCATTTGGATGTGCACGCCCTTCCTTTCCGAGGTCCGCGACCTTTGCCGTTGGTTGTCGGTCTCCGTAAAGTCGCCGTCGAGCGCCTCTACTCCATCCAGCGCAGATGCAGCTCACCACGACTCGAACAGGCTCTAGTTTGCTGTTCGCAACGATCATGCGCGCACGCTAGAGAGACCCACGCCGCGCAGCTTCTCGAGGCCCGCTCCCCGACTGTCAGTCCTCAATCTGCGCTGAACAACACAAGTCTCCACCAGGATCCCCAAGATCCGCTCCAACGCCAGAACCATGAAGCATGCTGCCGTCCTCCTCCTCGCCGCGGTGCTTGCTGTTGCGGTCGACGCCGGGAATATATTGCAGACGGTGGAGTTCGTCGAGTCAGACAACTCGACGTCTTCATCGAGCGCGTCCGACTGCGCCGACTTGTGCCCGCAGGACTACCACGACGACCCCGTGTGCGCGTCCGACGGCCGGTCGTTCGTGAACCCGTGCGCGATCCAGCAGGCGTCCTGCTACGAGCGCAACCCCGATCTGGTGCTGGTCAGCATGGGCATGTGCCCGGGCTCCGACCCGGGCGACAGCTCCACGGCCGTCGCGTAGGCGTGAAGTCGTCCATTTGCGTTCGTCCACATGAGGTCGACCGACCACGCGTTCGTCCACATGGAATGCGGCACAAACCCACATCTACCCGTAAGAGTTGATCTTTCGTAAAACCTTTTCACAGAAGAGCGTTATTTGACTCGATATTTTTGATGTTTATCATTTTCACAATATCATACAGATGTACTCAATGCACAAGGCTCTAGTAAACATCAACTGACCACTAATACGTAGTCATTATAGATTTATATAACTAATGCATCCATTGTCGAAGGTTTGAGTGTGTAATTCTTCTCCCCCCCCCTGTTTTTCAACCCGAGCCAAACGCGAATCCGCAGCACCGCAACCAGCAAGAAGCAGCAAGAAGCAGTATGGCGGACGGCTACGACCCGCAGAAGTCCCGCGTGGCCGAGGACACGCTCGCCGACTTCCTGCGCGCGCCGCTGACGGGCGACCTGACGGAGGTGCCCGGCATCGGCCCGGCCGCGGTCGCGAAGCTCGGCGACGGCGAGGACGGCGACACCATCGAGAACACGTTCCAGCTCATCGGCAAGTTCCTGCTGCTCAAGGTGCGTCCCGCCGTTGTCGCGTAGAGCGTGCGCAAAGGAGGACGTGGGCTCGCACTGACGGCTTGTATTGATGGTGGACCGCGCGGCAGGAGAACTCGGACGACAACGACGACGGGCTGATCGGCTGCGCGGCGCACTGCGACGCGTTCTGGTTCTGGCTCAAGTCCAAGGGCATCACGGCCTACCGCAGGTGCGTCAGATCATCGGGCGCGGTTTCAGCGCCAAGCTCTCCATCACTGACCTGCTGCTGCTGTTGTTGTGCGTCGGTCGCGTGCGCAGCGGCATCGTCATGGCCATCGCCGAGAAGGTCAACACGATGCTGCCGGGCATCTACGACGCCTCCGAGTTCCAATAGACCGCCAGCAGCCAGCGCCGCCAGGATGTGCTTGCCGCCCTCGCCCTGCGACGCCCACGTGCGCGCGGTGTCCCCGTCGTTTCGCCTGGGTGGGGCAAGGTCACCGAGGTGCTCGCAGCGCTCATGATGGCTTCGGCGGCGTTTTCAGTCATAATTCGTCAAAACCGTCACAATTTTCCTTTCTGATCTCGTGTTGTTTGGTTGCTCATTTCTCCATTTTCTCCATTTCTCCATTTGCAATTCGACCCAAGCGACGGATAGCGCGGGCACCTGTCGGCATGACGCGGCGCGCCAAGGAACGGCGCGTGGAGCGCGTGGCCGAGAAGCAGCGCGCGCTGGAGGAGCAGCGCGCGCGCGAGCGGCGGCTGAGCGCGCGGCCCGAGTGGCGGCAGCTGCTGCGCGCCATCGACGGGCCGCCGCCGGCGCTGGGGACGAGCGCAGACGCCAAGACGGCGCGGCGGACGCGCGCGGCCTCCGTGTCCATCGCGCACGACCTGCAGTGGAAGAGCTCGAACGTGCCGGTGGCGGCGGCCGGTGCATTCCAGCTGCCGGTCAAGCTGGACGCCCCCAAGGGCGTGCTGCGCTACGCCTTCTCGACGCGCGACTACGACGTCAACTTTGGCGGTACGCGCGCTGCTCCGCTTTGTCTGCACTGTCTGCTTCCATGCTGCGCGCTCACGCAGCCTCGGCAGTGCAAATGATGTGCGCGGACGGTTCCATGATGGAGGTGCTGGAGCAGCGCCGCTACGAGAGCCAGAAGCAGCAGGTGGAGGGCAGCTTTGAGCTCGCGGGGCCCGGCATGGTGCTACTGCTCTGGGACAACTCGTTCTCGTGGGTCAACCCCAAGCAGCTCTCGTACACGGTCGAGCTGCACCAGGACACGCCGCCAGAGACGCCGGCCGAGAAGGCGGAGATGGCGCTGAGCGCGAGGTTGGAGCGCCAGCGCCGGCTCCTCCGTGCCGAGACCAATGTGAGCGCCATCGACGCCACGATCCGGGCACAGGAGGCGAGCGCGGAGGAGCTGCACCGGCAGATCGAAGAGCTGGAGCAGAAGCTCGAGAAGACCGAGGCGGCCAAGGTGGCAGCGGTCAAGGCCAGAGAGCACATGGACGAGGAAGTCGACACGCTCGCGTGGGAACTCAGCGGTGCGTCCACGCGCCGGGATCGTAGAGCAACAGTCGGGCGTGAGTGGCTGATTGGGTCTGCTTGCAGCGCTCAACTGGAGGTGCCTGGACGAAGCGGCGCTTGACCGGATAGCCGACAGCCTGGACAGTCGCAGCCTCACAGCGTGGTGCGTGACTTGCTGGTTGCTCGTTTGGGCTCTTTATCACGCTGACTGCCTCGTGTTTCGCAGGTCCATCACCAACAAGCGGTGGTACCAGCGCCTGAACAAGCATCGGTCCCTTCAACCAGCCACCGACGGGGACAACCAGCGCGACGACGATCGCCGCAGCGAGGAGCCAGCGTCCGATTGAGCTCGCCCACAATTCGCACTCGCTTGGGCTCTTCGACCAGTGTGTTGGCTCCATTTTCGCACAAGCAGCACTTCAATAAGACGGCGGTGCTCACACTGCACAAGAGTGACACACCACCGATTCTCCTGCCAGCAACACTGCTACTCGCTGCGGTGAGCGCCGCCATGCACCATCGTTAGCTGCTCAATCTGCTCGAGCATCGCCCTGGCGAGAGTGGAGGTGTAACAGATCCACATACACATGTCAGCTTCATCATGACGCCTGATATGACGTATTCTCGAGGCGTCGGCGCTCGTACCTGGCTGCTGCCGCGTCGTTCACCGCTTTTTGCGCCAAAATGCCCATCGGTGGCGCTGTCATCGGCTCATGATTGTGCTGGGCGTGGTCTGATGGGCCAGCCGTGTCCTGGAGGATCTGGTCGACTCGGTTGAGCGTCTGCTGGGCCCTCAACTTGTCGTTCTCTTGCTCAAAGTCATCGTCGCCTCCAAGAATCTACACCACGAACGATGCACTTGTTCACCAACACGAAGGGCACCAATCCAGGTCCCTGACATTCACAACGTACCTGATAACTCAGCTTGAAATCGTAGTCCATGCTGTCTGCGAGCTCCTCCAACTCGCGCAGGCGCTGCTTCATCTGCTCCATGTTGTCCTGGACCTCAACCAGCGCCTGAAGACCGTCGGAAGGCATCTGTTCCTCAGTCCTCGCGACGGTAGACGCATAGTGGAGCCTGTAGCGCTCTCGATGGGCCATTGTCGCTGCTTGGGCAGCGTTTTTTTGCTGGGTCTCGTCGAGGGTTCTTTCTGCCTCGGCCTCGACTGGATGAACATCGTCCTCGTCTGGCCCAATAGGCTCGAAGTCCTCTTCCGTGACAATTGGTATTGGTGATCGCGGAATGACCAGGTGGCTGACGTCCGTGTCGATCGGAGAACCTGTGAAAGTCACCACCTGCAGGTACTTGTTGGACTGAGCGCTCGAGTCGGAGCCGTCCAAACTCGCCTTCAGGTCAATCCAGATGGGGAATCTGTCCGCGATCCCTTTTGGAACAGCTCGAGAACTTGGTGCGGGCTCACTCAGCTGGCACTGAACGCCGATCGCCCTGTCCTCCTTCTTCGCTGGTCGGTCGCCGATCATCTTGTCGGTTGCAACCTCTATCTCTCTGCATTCAGAAGGGGAGCAGCTCGAAGCCCGGCTTGGCGGCGACGATAAAGGGGAGCCGGGGCACGACGTCTGAACGACCTTGTCGTCAACAACACTGGTTGTCTGGACTGCCGTTGTTCTGGTGACGGCCACGTCGATTGTAATGCTAGTGCTGGCCGCACGATCGTCGCTCTTGGCAGGCTTCAGAGCAGGCTCATACACATACTGCCGGGTCTTAAGTGATAGTCGCTTCGATTGGTTGCGTTTGGTCCCGAGGAGCTTGAGATGCGCTGAGTTCACGTCGTGCTCAAATCTCAGCGGCGCGACTGGAGACAAGCACGCGTCTGACCTGCCGGGTCGTCGACGGGTTGCTCCACGAGTCCGTCTCGCCTCATCTTCAGTCGGAGGCTCTGCCGTGTTCCTCTCCGATCCATCCTCACCATGATCGGTGTTACTGCGACCATTGAGCAAGTGCTGGCGCTTGGGAAGCTGCAGCAGCTTGAGCGCCTTGTGGACGGACTCGATGTTTGTTCCAGCGCGCGGCTGCTGCCGGCGCTCCCATTGATTCTCCTGGTCGTCAGCTGCGCATCCAAGCAGCGAAGCAATAGCCGCGCGCTTCTCTTCTTCGAGCAATGCGTCGGCCGGCTCCATCCCGTTGTGGTGGATTGATGAAAGCCGAGCAGGTCATTGCTCGCGTCGTTTGGGGGTCCACATCGCGTGGCCCACACCAAATAACAATTTCCACGAATCATATCTCTTTGTTGAACCTTTTCAGCCAATCCTCCATCTCCTTTTAGTTACGGCGCCTCAAAGTTGCTGCATAGGACCGTCACTCCTGCCGCCCCGTCGGCCATGCCTCGCCTCGATACATTTGCCGACACGAAGCGGGTGGCAGCGATGGGGAAGGCGCCGGACGACAGCTCCGAGGAGGACGAGCCGATCGCCGTGACGCTCTCGGCGGGCGGCGGAGACGCGGGTGACCTTGTCAGCGACCCGCCGGCCGCGTCTGAGGCTCTGGAGGTGCGTTGCGGGCGGTGGGAGGGCGAGGGACGCGCGATGTGGAGACTCATGTGAACGCTGGCTGGACGCAGGCGCCGACGGAGGAGAACGGGGAGGAGAACGGGGCGGACGCGGTGAAGGAGGAGGCGACCGAGGCCGCCCCGGGGCTGGACGCGGCCGGCAAGTCGCCGCAGTTCCAGCGGTGCTGGGAGGCGGTGGAGAAGAGCGAGTGGGACACGGACGCGTGGATGGCGCTCATGACGGAGGTGCAGCAGCTGCCGGTGGCCGACGCGCGGCCCTACTACGACAAGTTCCTGGCGCAGTTCCCCACGTCGGTGCGTGCTCCCTGTCCGTCTCTGTCTGTCCGTTTCTGTGTGTCGTATTATACCGTCGGACGGTCGGCTGACGGTCGCGATGCAACTGCAACAGGGCCGGTGGTGGCGGCTGTTCGCCGAGCACGAGCTGCGCGAGAAGCAGTACGAGCGCGTGCAGGACATCATGAAGCAGTCGCTGATGCAGATCCGGTGCCCGAACGTGGACCTGTGGCGCTTCTACCTCAACTTCACCAAGGTGGTCAAGCTGGACGTGGCAGTCGACTCGAAGGACCCGGGAGCGGTCGCGGCCGCGCGCCGGCTCATGATCGACGCCTTCGAGCTCGCGCTCGAGCGCGTGGGCGGCTCGATCCACGCCGCGCCCATCTGGCAGATGTACCTGGCCTTCGCGCAGGAGGACGCCGACCCGCAGGCCTTCTTGACCGTGCGCAAGCTCTTCCACCGCGCCGTCATGGTGCCGCTGCTCAACATGGAGGGCATCTGGCGCGACTACGAGAAGTTTGAGCGCGGCATCCCCAACAACGAGGTGCTCGCGCAGAACTTCTTCAAGGTCTTCCGCCAGAAGTTCGACGCCGCGCGCGCCGTGCTGCGCGACCGTAAGAAGCTGTACGAGCGCATCAACATCAACGCGCTCGCCGTCCCCGCCGCAAGCCTCAAGCTTGACGCCGCCAACATGGCCGACTGGCAGAAGATCCTCGCCTACGAGGTCGACAACCCCGAGCGCCTGGACGCCCTGCGCCACAAGGCGCGCATGCGGTACACGCTCGAGGTGTTTGTCAGCCTCAAGCGGCACTACCCCGAGGCGTGGTACCAGTATGCGGCGTACGAGAACCAGTCGAACGACCACGAGGCCGCCGCCAGTGTGCTCGAGCGAGCACTCGAAGCCATGCCGGACTCGAGCTACATTCAGTTCGCGCTCGCCGACCACCACGAGCTGCAGGGCAACATCCCAGCAGCCAAGGCCATTTACGAGAAGATGCTCAAGGAGAACGTGTCCGCGCTCGCGTACGTCACGTACCAGCGGTTCGCTCGCCGCGCGTTCGGCGCCAAGGGGCTGAGCGAGGCGCGCGCGGTGTTCAAGCGCGCTCGGAAGGACGAGCGCGACGGCGCGTGCACCTACCATGTGTACGCAGCGTCAGGTATGATCGTCATCAGCGATCCAACTGTGCTGATGTCTGCCTTGATGCGATGCTCATGACACTGTCCGTGCTTGTCCGACAACAGCCCTGCTTGAGTTCTACAGCGACACGTCAGATGCCGGCAAAGACATCGCGCTCAAGATCTTCGAGCTTGGACTGAAGAAGTGCATCCAGGAGCCGGCGTATGTGTTGTGCTACCTCGACTTCCTCGGCCACCTCAACGACGACAACAGTACGCGGACGTATCCTTGCCGTTCACATGGTCATGTGAGGGCCTGACCTGTTTCTGAATCTCCCATCATACCGACAGACATGCGCTCGCTATTCGAGAAGGTTCTCGCTGTGATGCCTGTCGAAGTATCGCGGCCGATCTGGGACCGCTACGTCGAGTTCGAGCACACGATGGTAGCCAATGGCGGGGACCTCGCGACGGTCGCCAAGGTTGAGGCTCGCCGCGCGCTCGCGTTCCCTGATGCTCCGTTTGTCGAGACCAAGGGCTTGCTGAGCGTCGCGCACCGCTACTCGTTCCTGGACCTGCGGCCGACGTCCAAGTTTGATCAGAGCTTCTTGGACATGTACGGCGCGTCGAAGCGGTTCGCGAGTGGCGAAGAGGCTGGCGACGCGCTGGGCGATGCCAGCGGGTCCGGCGCGGACGGAAGTGGGTTCAGCCCCGAGTTTGAGCGGCTGATCCCCGGGCCGGCGCTGCCTGACTTCCTCAAGGAGTTCGCGTCCATGCTGCCACTGCACCTGCCTTGGAACGGACCGATCGCCGACGCAGAGCACATCTTCCGCGCGATGCTCATGGTGGAGTTCCCGCCGCGCAACCTGGTCGAGCAGCGGCACCAGCAGCAACTGCAGCAGAAGCTGGCGATGCAGCAGCAGCAAGCGGCGGCGGCCGAGCGCAAGAACGGGGACGAGAATGGCGACGACGGGTCTGGCGTGCTGAGCAAGCGGCCAGCGCACGACGTGTTCCGCTCGCGGCAACAGCAGAAGCTGGCGAAACTGGGGTAACAGGACGGACATTAGCGGTTCTCTTGGCTCGCCCTTCCCCTCCTCGCATGGCCCGTGAACTAACTTGAGTCGCAGGTAGAGAGGTCTCGGAGCAGCGACGCGCTGCAGGCTGAATCGAGTCGCGTATGGACTAAACTGTAAGCACGCTCTCCTATTCACCGCCCGCTTCTTCCCCGTCAAGGTCGTCGCTTTCTCCCCCGTCGCCGACCTCCGCGTCCTCGTCCACCTCGTCGCCTTCGTCGTCGTCGTCGTCCGCGTGGCGCGACGTCAACACCCAGTCGCCTAACACACCAGACGCGAGCAAGTTCTCGACCGGGTCGTCGCGGCAGAAGCGCAGGAACTCGTCACTACCGAGTGGGAGTCGACCGACGGCGTTGTAGCTCGACGGCGTTCCTCCACGCGTTAACTCCTGCCGCTCGGGGTCGAAGTTGTGCACCAACCTGAAGGCAACCGGTGGGGTTAGATACCAGATGGATGCAATACCTCGAGCTGCCAGTCGCTTACCGCTGCTCGTCGAGGAAGTCGCGCAGCTCTTGAATGCTGTGGGAGAAGTACGGGAGCAGCACCGCCTCGTTCTTGGAGATCCACCGCCGCGGTCGGTACTTGCTGCCGAATGCCTTGGCCAGCAACTCGTTCGTCCAGCCCTTCTTCCCGCTTGCTTGACGCTTCCGCTTTGATGTCTTTGAGTCCGCCACTGCATCGCCATCTTCTTCACTATCGTCAACGTCCTGTGCATCCAGCCGCGCCTTCGCACCGATAACTGCCGTCTCGTTCTGCATCTTGAGCATGACACGCTCCTGGAAACTCGCGAGCACCTTGTCCATGGCTGTGAGCATCTTTGAGACGCTGTCCAAGACCACCCACAGGTGAGCAACCGCACCGGCGTCATCGTCGACGCGTCGCTGGACTCGCCAAGCCGCGCACTTGAGGAGCACAGCGCGGAGACTGCGCATGACGAAGGCGCTGGAGCGGAGCACGAGCTGGTTGGTGCGGACGGGCATCGTCAACCCCGCACGCTCCGCCGACACGAACACCTTCAGCCCCCTGGTGACCACGTCCAACGCCGCGCACACCTCATCGAACGGGTTGGAACTGGCGAAGACTCTTGACGACTTGCCGCCGGGCGACGCACGGAAGAAGGACGCGGTCGCGCACAGGAAGATGGCGTCCACGAAGAACGGCAGCGACTCCGTTGTCAAGCATTTGAGAACTTGGTGCTCTCCCGTGACGGCCACGTCCATGGACTCAAAGCTCTCTTCGCTCGATGATGCGTCCAACTGTTCCTCGGCCGCTCTCGTTCGCCTCTTTCGCTTCCTCTGCTTGCCCGCCGTCGACTCGACAAGTGCGCGGGTCTCCTCAATCAGTCGAAGGAGCATCAACGAGCCGAGCGACGCGGATGGGGCGAACGCCCAGACGCCCACGACGAGGTAGACGCAGTGCCGCCACTTGGTCGATGAGCATCGATACTTGGCCAAGGAGCAAAGACTCCCACCACGCGGTGCGACGACAGTGTTGGGCAGGAGCGACACCGGAAGGCCGTTCAGGGTGAGACTTCCTGTTGACTCGGCCCCTTCAGCTGACGTATCTGACGGAGAGGAGTTGGACGAAGCCCTACGCGAGCGCAAAGGCTGGCACAGCAGCGCCAGGCACAGCTGGCTGACGTACTGCTCCTTGTTGGTGCCCTGGACTAGAGACACGATGAGATCCACGCCCGAGCAGCTCAGCGACGCGTCCTGAAAAGAGATGAGCAACGTGAGCGGCGGCATCCGTCAATCAACATCACAAGGTGACACGTTGGCATACCGTCACATGGAGGCATTGGCGAGCTAAGTGGCGGAACAGGATCTCGCGGTGGGCGTTCCCTTGTTCCAGCTGCAGGCGCAGTTGCCGAGGCGAGACACCAGCGGTGAGCAACTCGATTACCTTGTCCAGGACCGTTTGTCGGGTGGGATCTGTCGACGCGCACTCGTCCAGTACCGTGCGGAGAATGCTGTAGATGCACTCTAGGCTGCGCACCATCAGGTCCTGGATGATGCCCACGGCTGTCGCTTCGTAGTCGTCTGCGTCCTCGCTTTCATCTTGACTGGAGGCCACCTCCTCACGGTCCTTTCTTCTCCTTTTGGGCCTGCGGTGAGTGTAGATACTGTCGGCGACCGCTTGAGCGAGCCCATCAGCTCGCGCCGTCAGATACTTCATGGTCCGACGGCCTTCTGCCTGCGAGATCAGCATTTCCACCTTCGTCTCGGTGCTCAACCCTGCCGTGTTTGTCTTGGTGTCTCCAGCACTACCGCTAGCACTGAAGTGGGTGCTGTAGGCGTTGGCAGGCTGCAAATGGCGATTCAGCGACTGAAGCAGCAACAGCTCGTGTGCTAACGGTAGTGTTGGCCCCGATCTCTTCCACTGACCTTCGAACGTCAAACAGATCACGCGCAGGTCCAGCCCAAAGACAGACGCGCTGGGCTGCTCTCCCTGAATGGGGCGGACAGAATCACTGACCATTTGCTCGGCAATGGACGTCTCGGTTAGCAGCGACTCCAGCTCTCGGCGTCGACTCAAGACACGCGCACTAGTGGTTGACAACTGGCTGTCAATGTCCGGAAGCGCCTCCATCAAGGTGTGGATCTTGAATCGCTGGATCGCCAGCATGCGCTCTAGCTGGTCTTGGAGCTTGAAGCAGCTGACCAGTCGACCTCGAGCCAACTCAAGCAATTGTGTTTGCTGGCTCGTCTTGAGCGCGTGCTGCTCGGCCAGCAAGTTCGTTGACATGACGCAAATGTCGAGCGCACATACCATGCTCCAGATGACGCTGCTGCGTGCTGACGGGCTGAGAGAATCGCTGTCGCTGCTTGAGACTCCCGCTTCGTACGCAGCCGGGAAGAGGAATCCTGCTGTCAGCGTCGTCTTGTGCTCCTCTGGCCCGCACAACATCAACTGACAGCGGAACAGCTCACGAATGAGTAGTATCTTGGTGGTGTACTCCCGCTGCCACGACGACTTTGCTGCGTCATCATCGTCGCAGTCTCGAGATCCGGGGTGCACAGTTGCTCCGAAGCGCATTTTGCTCACGTAACCGGCAACGTCGACCACAAGCGGATTGTCCATCACTTCTTCATCATTGTCAGGAGCCGGCGACGAGGTTTCCGGTCTGAGAAGGGCGATGCAATAGCCATCGCATGACTTCTCCGTCGCCCGCTCGTGGCTGAGCAATGCGAAGCCTTTCTTCCGGAACACCTGGGTCATCGAGGAGGAGAACGTCGCACGGGTTGAGGTCCCTTCTACAGTGAGCCTGCTTCCACCGCGCAATATCTCATCGCGGACAAACCGGGTCACGTGGAGGAGCGTCTCGTTCCGCGAAGTTGATGAGAGCAGCCGCAGCAGCCAGTTTGCGAGCGATTTGCGGTCACGAGGCTCCTCGACGACGTTGTGCTTGAGCAGGTAACCCGTAAGGAAGACAGCCATGAGTTGTCGAAGGTCGACAGCAGACGCGTTCGGCCCAAACGAAGATGAAGACACAGGCGTCGTCGCGATGGGGCCACCAGGGCGAGCCACCAGCTGCTTCTGGATGGTGATCATGAGCAGCGAGTACACGCCGCGCTCTTGCTTGGTCAGCAACGCCATGGTCGAGCACAGTGTGTCCAGGATGTGCGTTGGGTATGACGCCGATTGATTGCCGCCGTAGTCGCTCGAAGATGCCGAGATGCCATGCAAGTGATCCAAGAACAGGTGCGAGTAGGGAGAGAGCGCGCGTGGGTTGCGCTCCGCAAGCTCTGCTAGCTGCTCCGCGATCACTTCCGCCACTTTCCATGCCAAGAACCCTCGGTTCCGCAGCGACGCGCTCGAGCTCGCGAACAGGAGCAGCTTCGACGGGCGGCTTACGATGGTCAGGAGCAGCGTCAGCGCCTGGATGAGCAGGAAATCATGAGCTGTTAGTCAGTTTTATGCCGAGATGGTGACGGGTAGAAGGATACCTCTTCGCGGACGACGCTGCGTGCGTCGATGAAAGACACCAGAGATCTGATGGCCACGACTATCAAGTCGACTGCCGCAGATGCCTTGACTCGGTTGTTAAAGCATGCGGCCAAGAGGCAGCTGCTGAACCTGACGAAGTGAGACAACAGCGCGATCCATTCCGGAAGCAGCAGCACCTCGACTGTCGAACGCACGACCGCAGCATGGATCTTGCCAGTCTGGGAGGCCGCGTTGATGGCTCGTACTGCCGCCTGCCGTTCGTGAACAATGAGGTTTCAGTTCAAATATCACGAGCTGGCAAGATTTGCCAGTGTTTCTCTGCTCACCTCGTTCTCGGCTGATCTCCCGATGAGAAACGTCAAGAGAACGAAGTCGAACGTCGTCAAGGTGTCGGTCTGCCGGATGACGTGGAGGAACGCATTCATCACGGTCGATCCCGCGGTCGCAAATCGCCCGACCACCTGCTCATCACCAGAACGCTCGACGGTCAGACACAAATGAAAGGGCTTCAGGTGCGCACAGACGGCCGTACCTCGATGGTGAGACGCAGGGTGCCTGGCTGGACGCGCG
Organism: Phytopythium aichiense; assembly: GCA_023338125.1. Classification (NCBI taxonomy): domain Eukaryota; phylum Oomycota; class Peronosporomycetes; order Pythiales; family Pythiaceae; genus Phytopythium; species Phytopythium aichiense. Next base: position 37,925 of record JAADYH010000019.1, read on the forward strand.
CGCACTCGGCACGAAGCGTGTCTGCGACCTTCGGCGCCGTGGAGACGGTCGCCATGGAGAGCAGACTCTGCACGACCGCCGGGATGTCCTCTTCCTCGGCCGCGCCCAGCAGCGTCTGCGCGATGCAGACCAAGACGCGAACTCACGTGAGGCCAACGCGACCACACCACCAACTGCAAGCCAGACTGCGAGCGGCACCTGCGTGGCGTCGATCACGCGGCCCTTGTCGTGGAAGTCTAGCGGCATGTCGGCCAGCGAGCCTAGGATGGGCACCAGCAGCGAGCGATCGCTCGCCAGCAGCTCCAGGTACGCGTCCACCACCAGCTTGACGCACTCCTTCGACTGGTACGTGAGCTAAAGCGCGGTGCATTTCCCGCCAGGTCAGCATATCCTCTCCTCTGTCCTCTCCGGTGGCCCCCGCCGCCAGCAGCAGCCACGTACCTTGGGCAGGTGGTGGATGAGCACCACACGGTGCTCGCAGACGTACAGCAGCGCCAGCACCTCCTCCGTGAAGGCGCGCGTGGGCGACACGTAGTTGCCGAGCAGCCGCAGCAGCGCGTTCACGTCGTCCGCCGCGTCGCCCGCATCGCCAGCGCGCAGCCGGTCCAGGACCAGCGCCGCCGCCTGCGCACGCTGCGCGCCGTCATCCGCGCGCAACAACCGCCGGCAGACGTCCACGGCCTGCGCGGCCGGTCCCTCGGTCACCAGCGCGCGGTGCTCGTCCGCCGCGTCCATTGTCCTGATGTCCAAGTGCTGCCTGCAACTTTTGAACACTGACCGCGAGCAAAACCAGAGACTACCGGTATCGTGAAAGTAATACCGGTTTTAACCGTTTCTAAATCGTTTCTATTTTTACCGCCCGCGTCGGTTTCCAGAGGAGTGATGGTCGTGATGTTGACCTTTCTCGGAGCAGTGCAACCTGCAACCGGCGGGCGTCCGTCGCCACTTCAAAAACGGAAACTGGACGCGCGGCAGTCGCCTTTGACTTGATCCCACTATGACCGAAAGCGACGATTCGCCCGCGAAACCTCCCGCGGTCGCCATGGCGTCGCCTCCATCGCCTTTGTCTCTGTCTCCGCCGCCGCCGCCCGCCGCGACCGACGAGGCAACAACCGGAACCGCCCAGGAGTCGGCGAGCCCGACATCCTCGGCCTTCTCTCCGAGCTCTCGGCGCCGCAACAGGCGTAAGAACACGCGCCAGGTGTCCGCTGGGAGCGACGCAGAGATGGACGCGCACGGGACGGACGAGACGCAGGGCGAGCTGATGGCGCTGCCGTCGCCGGTGGAGCTCGTCGCACTGCCGTCGCCGGTCGCGCTGACCACATCGTATGCTCCGAACGCGTTCGCCCAAAGTGATGCACTCCCCAGCACTGACGTTGCCGATGGACAAGGAGATAGTGAAGTGGAGCCACAAGCAGCTGACGCAGCCACCACAGCAGAAGAGATTACGGCGGCGACGCCGAACGAGGCGACGCCGACGGAGTTTGCCGACGAGCAGCCAGACGCAAAAGTGACGACCACACCGGAGGAGGTCGTCGAAGCCCCGGCTCTCATGACGAGTTCTCTTCCTCCAACTTTGGAGCCTGGCGTGACAGAGGTGGCTGACGTTGTCGAGATGGACTCAGCCGAACCAGTTGTCGTCCGGGCACAAGAGGAACTGGCAGATCCAGAGTTGATACCAACAGTTACTGCGGTCGCGTCCGAATCCGAGCTCCCAGACATCCCTGAGGTTCCTGAAGATCTTGACGAGCCGGTGGGCGAAGAACGCGTTGATGAGGAGCCGATGGACGACGAGGATATGTACTCCGAGCCAGGAGAGAGCCCAAGTCCGTCGCCACTACCCAGCCCCAGTCGAGATGAGCCGACAACAAACGCTGGTGAGTCGTCGCTCGACGATGAAGGTGTCTACAATGGCGGTGCGCCACTTGATACGAATATGCAGAGCCCGAAGGATCTTCGCTTGGATGCGTCGTCGCCGTTCTCAACGCCGGTGAATGAGCCGGGGTGCTCTACGGCCGAAGACATACCTGAGAGTCCGATGAGCAACCTCGAGTCGCCAATTCGAGAAGGTGGGTGCAGTCCTGACCAAAACGCCGAGCGAATTGACTGTCCTCGGGTTGAGCTCGAGTCGCCTGGACCAGCCGCGCCAGACACGAGCGCCAATATGTCTGATCTGCAAGCGAGCAGTCCCACCCAATTGGACGGCGCTCCGTTGAGCTTGAAAGCTCCCGATCGCCCCGCTGCCGATCTTGGATCGCCTTCATCGGTTGACAATGCGTCAATGCCGTCCCCTCCATCGAAGATAGTGGCACCAAGGAGCAAGAAAACCGCAGCTATGATCCCTCCACCTGCGCCAACTGTGGCAAAGAAGCCGGCAAAATCGGTGGCGACACGAACGACAGCGGCAAAGCCAGCGGCAGCATCGCGCTTGCCAGTGGCCAAGGTACCAGCCGTAACGAAGCCCGCGCCAAAGTCGTCCAATATAGCCAAAACGACGAAGTCTGGCTCCGCAGGTACTCCAGCAAAGACAGAGAAGCCGAAGAAGACGGTACCTGCTAAGTCTGCGACGACCAAGAAGAGCGCGCCGAAGGCTGTGGTCTACAACGTTGCACCTGCGCCACGCGCAAAGCGAGCTGCTCCGCCCTCCGAGAGGTCCAATGAAGGTATCTCATCGTCTCCAACTGAGCGGAAGGCTGCGGATGGTAGCAACACGGCGGAAGTTGCTGGTTCGGATCAAGACAGTGCGCAAGTACCCCCGAAGCGTGTGAGCAAAGCGAAGTCGGAAGCTGCCAGCAACCGTCTGTATGAAGATGCGAAGGCTGCTAAGCTGCGAAAGGAGGCACGCAGTGCAGAGGTTGACGAAGCCTGCACTTTCGTCCCCAAGGTAGGTCACTCCAACTCGACCACCACCAAGCGGCCGAGTCTAGGCGAGACGGATCGCTTCGTTGCTTTGCACGAAGAAGCCAAACAACTCCAGGCGAAGAAGCAGGAGCTGCAGCGAAAGCACGAGGAAGAAACGTGCACGTTCCGTCCGACGATCACCAGCAAGGCGAAGAAATTGGCGCGGGAGACAGCCCGCCCTCGCTACGAAAACCTGTACATGCAGGCACGTGAGCTGAAGCAAAAGCGTGAAGAGAAGGCGCTCGCCAAGAAGAAAGAAGACGAGTCCGAGTACTCGTTCCGGCCCAAGATCAAGTCGACCAAGTCGCCGGTGCAGTCGAAGCCGCTGTATGACGCAGAGCGCGAGAAGCAGAAGCAGCTGCTGCTGGAGCAGAAGCGAAAGGAGGCCGAGCTGTCCGAGTGCACGTTCAAGCCCAAGGTGCTGTCGAAGAAGCCGACCGCCAAGCCAGAGGCTGGCAGCACCACAGGCGAGGATGGGAAGATCTACGATCGTCTCTATCGCGCTGGCAAGGTGCAGGCCGAGCGTATTGAGAGGATGCGGAAGGAGCGCGAGGACGAAGAGAAGGCGAAGGCTCCATTCCAACCGCAGCTCGTGACATCGTCTGCCGCGCACAAGGCGAAGGAGACGGACACGCAGCAAAAGGAGCCGTTCCACAAGCGGCTATACAAGAAAGACCACATGCAGAAAATCAGCGCCGACCGAGAGCAGCAGAAGCTCGAGGAGGAGCGCAGATTCTCGTACAAGGTAAGTGGGGGCGATTGAGTCGACCCGCTGGTGCTTGCTGCTCCTTCCCGCCTTGCGATCGCGATTAACGTGTCGTCTGCAGCCCAAAATTTCCGAAATGCCCGAGGAGATTAAGGCCAAGCAGAAAGAATATACTTCTCCCGACAAGCCTATCTTTGAGGTATGTGCCCGACCGCGTTCGCTGATATTCACCATGGATCACGTCGACAAGCTAACATCATGTGCGCACGTGTGTTCCTGTGTGTGCTGCCAGCGCTTGTACGAGGAGAAGGAGAAGATCAAGGAGAAGCTGCAGGCGAGCGAGGAGATGCGCGCGCAGAAAGAGGTGGCCGAGTGCACGTTCCGCCCGCGCGTGGCATCCTCTATCGGGTCCAGCGGTGGCAGCGCACCGACGTCGCCAGTGTGGCAGCGGCTGTCCATTTGCCACAAGAGTCAGACGATCGAGGAACGAGAGAGACTCAAGCAAGAGCTCGAGCTGCAGGAGTGTACGTTCAAGCCCGTCATCTCGGCGAGCGACCATGTCTCGCCGTACCGAAGTCCGTCGTATCTCTCGCGACGGCGTTCAAGTCGTAGCGACAGCTGCAGCCCGTCGTTTGACGCTGGGACGCGCAAAGCGAGCGTCAAAGCTCCGCGCAGCTCACCGGAATCGCGCTCCTCACTTGCTCAAGTACGTGAGCCGGGACGTTGTTTGTCTGGAAAACTGATGGATACTGACACTGCAGTTCATCAATGCTCACAGTTCCAGCCCGTGTCGATCGGAAACATCCTGAAGTCATCCACGCTGGTGCTGACCGACGAAAAGTCACCTGCTACCGGCTCGAACACGACAAGTCCTCCTTCTAGCGTGACAAAACAAGCGAACGAAGACGCCTTCGCCTCTTTGGACTCCCCCAGACGACCTAGCCCCGTCCACCAGCCTACCGAAGTGCATGACAAGCGCGGAGGAAGCGACAACAGCCTTGCGTTCTCTGACAACATCGCGACCAAGCCCCAACCGGTCGCTCGCTCACTGGACGCCGAGTTTCAAAAAGTGAGGCTCCCGCCGACAACCCCTCTGTTGTCCTGATCGTGCTGACATCTGCATTCAAATGCTTCTCAGATGCAGGGAGATGCCGCGGTGCTGAGCTGAGACGCCGAAGTGAGCGGGTGCACACGAAAACTGGTGCGGTGCATGACCCAAAGTTTAAAAGATCGATCCAAAGCTTTCAACCGATCAACCGATCGCTTTCCACGAGAGATGACAATTGGGTCCATCGGTCGATGCTCGTGCAATTGATCTCATCCATGCAATCGATACTCGTATTCCTCTTCCAGATGGATCCCCTACTTTGTCGTGGTCATGGCGATCACCTCCGTCTCCGTATCGCCGACCAGCGTGGCTTCCTCCAACCGGGCAAATCCGATGCGTGGCGCCTTGGCGTACGTGAGGAAGACGCGCTTGAGCAGCGTGTTGGGCCGGCCGTTGATGGTCGTGAAGAGCGCGTAGCCCCGCATGGAGTCGTAGCGGAGCACGCAATCGCGCCGCAGCAGCTCCAGCGTCAGCCGGTGCACGTTGGGGGCCATGAGCCGCGTCGAGAACTTGTACGTCGTGTTGCGCTCGACGGTCGACAGCTCCTGCCGCGGGTTGCCGGGCTTCTCGAACATGATCCACTCGGCTTTGAGCGGTGTGTTTGCGTCCACGTCACCCTTGGACTGCGAAAGCGTCAAGTGAGCACAAGGAGTCAATCAACGAGGACGGACACACCAACCGACACGCATTCGAACGTTCGGGACGTACGCTGGCGCTGAGGTTCGCCTTGAAGACGAGCACGTTGCGGTTCGAGCTCTTGTGCACCAGCAGGCACAGACACGGTTCCAGGTCGCGCGCGATGGCGTACACGCGTGGGTCTTGCAGCGCGTTCACAGTCGCTTCCGGCTGGTCGATCCGCAGCTTCTGGAAGGCGCTGGAAGACAGCAGCGGACCCATGCGGCGGTAGTGCTCGGGGTCGTACGAGTCCTCGAGCGCGGCCAACAGGCTCGACACCTCGTCCGCCCACGACAGCAGCACCCGCCGCGCGATCACTGATCGCAGCCCATGTGTGCCCGTGAACTCGGTGCGCGGGTCGCACGCGCCAAAGTTAGCCTGCATGAGCCACGTAAGTGTGCACGTCTCCTCGTTGGGAGTCGGCGTGAGCACCCAGCCGCCAAGAATGCAGTCCACGCGCTGCAGCTCGCTGTTGCCGGGGTTTGGGAGGTCAGACCAGTCGCGGTCGTCCGCCGGGATCATGGCGATCACGATCGCGCCGCTCTCTTCGATCCTGCAGACCAGCAAGACAACGAATGGTTGGTGAGTGAACGACGCAAACCAGTGCTTCTGGTGGATGCCACGCACTTCCAGGTCTTGAGCGAGACCATCTGCAGGTTCCGACTCATCCAACGGCCCTGCCAGCGTCACGACAGCAGGCAAAAGTAAGTCTCCATCGGTCGCTGTTGTGCAAGCACAGCGCAAAACCAACCTTGTACACGGTGCGCTCTACCCACGTATTGCCGTCCTCGCGGCGCAGTACTTCGTGGCTCTCGACGCTCGGATCCCACGACCGCGGTGCCACCTCAACCGCGCCGCTCGCCTCGGCGTTGTGGGGCACTAAATCGCTGGCCTCGTCGTCGAAGCCTCCACCGCTAGAGCGAGTGCTCGCCTTGGAGGGTGAGCTGTTGCCGTCAGCGCGCTGGACGATCATGTCGAAGACAGCACGGGCCGGGAAGCGGCACAGACGGACGCGCTTGACCACTTGGAATCCGTCCGCCACCTTCTCGAACACGGCATCGTGCTCCTCGACGCGACCAACGGGGCACCACCCGTCGACGGCACGTGCGTGCTGTTTGAGCTCCAGCATTGCAGCCGAGAGGCTGCGGTCCTTGGTCGGGCGGGGCAGTGCCGCCGGCGAGATGTTGAGGAACAGACGAACTAGATACCATTGCGCGAGCGAGCCCTGCGCGGAAGACCCGAGGTCCATCAGCTCGATGGCGCAGCGCACGAAGTCGTCCAGCCCGTTCTTGCGGCGAATGAGGAAACCGTCGTTCAGCCGGCGACCGGGCGTGAACAGCGTGCAGTACGTCTTGGGTGGCATGCGCTGCCACAGCTCACGCGACGGAAACATGGCGTACACGTTGAGCGCAAACGCGTAGAACTCGCGGTACCGCCGTTCCACCACGATCTCGTTGCCCCCGTTGTTGGCAGTGGTGGCACTACGGTTGATTGGATTAGAACCGGCGGCGCGGCTTGGGGCCGTGCTGTGACTGCTTTGAGGTGACACCAGCGACGTTGTGGACGCTTTGGTGTCGCCACCGAACGACATCAGCACTGACGAGAGCGTTGAAGGAGCCGGCTCCTTCTTGGGAAGACTCGAGATGATCGAGTAGACGGCCACACGGTGCCTGTTGACACGTACCCCGCGCACTCGGCATTGAATCGGTGCCACCGACGCGCCTTCCGGGTTGGACATGCTGCGCGCGCGCGGGGAGAAGGCTGCGAGCAAATTGGACGCGCTGGCGGTCGTCGACACGGAGCCAGACTCCAGTCCAGGTGGCGGCGGTCGGATTGAAACGTCAACCGCGGCCGCGTCGCTAGGCATCGACAGTGACCGGCCGATGCTCGCGAGGCGCGGTGGGCGGTAGAAGGCGGGATCCACCGGCATCGCCATCGGAGGTTTGTCCGCGCCAGTCGACGGCGTCCATGTCGATGGCACTGAGAGCGTCTCCGCTACCGGCACCTCGGGCTGACGAGTCTGGACCACCCCAGTGCCGAACGCAGGAGTTGTGCTGGCCCCAGCATCAAGGAACCCCGCGCTGTCCAGCGTCTTGTGGTTGGTCGGGGTCAAGGTGGCCGCCTTGATAGCCACGGGGCTGCACTCGTGCGCGTCGATCTCGTCCACGGGGATGCGCGCGCGGCATGAGCGGCATGTGATGGTCGCGACGGCGCCCGCGAACTCATCGTCCACCTGGCGCTGCGGCGGGATCATGACGGACTGCGACCGGTACGGAGCCATGCGTTCGCTCGTGCCAAGTCCTGGGTCCATCCGACGAGCCATCGTGTCGCTCCTGCGCCTCCGCTGCGAGTGTGAAGATGCTGCAGATGCCGAAACAGAGAAATGGCCGAGCGAGAGAGTGGGCGAGGGGTCTCAACGCGGAGGTTTCCAACTCTTGCGTCCTTGTCCGATGGTAAAAATGAACCAGCAGCGAGGACGCGCGGCTCGCGAGCTGGACGCGACCGCCAGGGAGCAAAACCACCACCACGCGGCGGCTATAAATACGCCTGCCCGTCACATTGAAGGACCGCATCTTGTGTTGACCGAGGTGGGTCAGAGCAATGTGCAAGGTGTATTGTGGTGCTTGAGGTCTCCGCCAGCTCTGATCGGGGGCGTCGTCCTCGCAAAGATTAGCGCTAAAGCCCTCTCAGTGCCAGCACCAAAGCAAGCGACGCAACATGCAGCCGTTTACGCTGCAGTGCGTTGGTTCCGTTTGTTGTCACTGCTCGTGGGCGTTGCGCGTGCCGTTCTGGTCTGTCTGGGCGGCTTCCGCCCGGTTTTGGCGGTGCTTCCGCCGTTGCTCATGGTTTGGCGATCCCCTTGGGGCGGCGACTGTGCGCGCTTTGAGTCCGGTCGACGTGGAGCCGGTGCCCGCGCGCCACCAGCAGCGGGAGCAGCACTGCCGACTGAGACGCTTCCGCTCGATAGTCGCCTGGGAGGCACGAGCCGCACGCGAGGGCCTCGTGACAGCTCGTCGCTATCGCGGCTGTCGTTGTTGTTGGAGGACTCTGAGCCCTTCCGAAGTCTCCCAACGCGCGCAGCGCACTTCTTGGTCGCGATGGAGTTGTTGTCCATCAGGATGGAAGCCGCTGTTGGCGTCGTCGGTCGGTTGATCGCTGACTTCGATGTCGTTGCCTCCTCCTTCCTGCCCTTTCTGTTGGTTGCGGTGGGCAACGACCCTCGAGTGGGAGTTGCCGCCGCTTTCCCGGTCTGTTGAGACGAGCCTCCTGCTCCACCGATCAAGCTGTGCGACGACACGTCTCTTGGCTTGCGCTGGGAAGTCCGGGGGTTCGGTCGCCGCGCTGGTGGGGCCGCAGCGGCGGTTCCATTGCTGGGCCGAGGGGGAGGATGCGGCGTCTTTCGTCCGCTCACCCCGCTTCTGCTGCTGCTGTCGCCCTTGTCGCGAGAAGTCATGCGAGTTGGACGACTAGGCCGCTTCCGGGTTGTTCCCACAGTCGCCACAGGGGCCTTGCTACCGCTTTGTTGTGTGGGAACGGTGTTGCCTGAACCCGCCGCTACCGACTTCGTTGGTCTTGACGTTTGATGCGACCGCTTCGTTGTTTCAACGCCATGCTGAGCAGTCTGCAGTGAAGGAACAGACGGCCGCGAGTTTGCAGGAGGCAGCACCAGCTCCGCCTCTTCATCCTCTCGCTGTGTCAGGAACGTCGAGTACGCCGTCACCCAGTCGCGAGCTTCAGTTCGCTTATCGTTCCCTCTCTCCACGGCGGCGTCGCCCTCCCGTCCCTGAAGCTTCGCTTTGAGCGCCTGCTTGCGCGCCGACAGCGACGCGATCTGTCGCCCAGTCGACTTGCCTCCCCCGCGGCCGCTCTTCCCGCCGGTGAGAGCGTTCAATTGATCCTCTACCTGGTTGTTGCTCGCGGTTACGATCGTGGGCTGGTACTGGTGACTTGCCCGAGGCTTTTCCTGGAGTGCCGCCGCCGCCAACGCGACACCGGCACATGTGGCTGCCACGTGATAAGCTTCCGCTGTGCTGAAGATTTGCTCCAGGAGACTGGGCGTTGCAATCGTCGCTTTTTGAGGCGAGTCCACTCGTCTGGCGACTCCATTCGCACGGCTGCTGCTGTTGTTATCGGAGTGCGTGCTCTCCAGTGCTAGCTCTCGCTTGCGTCGTTGCTCCGGTGAAAGGGCCTGCAGTGTCGACGTGTAGCCGGCGATGGGGTTGGCCAGTCGGTCGATAGTCTCGCGCCTCGCCTTGCGCGGCTCGTGCTTGGTCGTCCCGTACGTGGACTCCATGTGTGCCAGTCGGGCTGCGGCGGCGTGATCGGGCTCCTTCCGCGCGCTCTTGGGGAGCGGGCGGTGGTGACTCATCTCTTTGAGAGGACCTAGCGGTGGGGCTGGCCGCTGGTGACCAGCGTAGCTGTCGCCGCATTCGTTGCCCAGCGACCGCCCGTCGTCAGCATCAGCGCGAGTGCTCAATTCGGGCCTCGCGGTCGGGAAGAAGTTGTCAACCTCGGGTCGGGGCGTGTGCAGCACCGTCTTGAGGTCCAGTCGCTCGAGGAAGCGCAACGTCTCCTGCTCGATGGCGTTCTTGCTGCTGTTGTTATCGCTGGGGTGCGCGCAGCGGAATGCCGACGACCGGAACGGAGGGAAGATATCGCTCTGCAGATCCGTTTCGGGTCGGTCGTCCTCGTCGGCTTCTTGTTCTTCATCTTCCTCAACCACTTGACCCAGTAGACTCGGCCGGCGGCCGTTGGCTCCAACCGCGGCAGACGGATCCTCGACATGAGGCCTCGGGATCACCAGCTCGGACAGGTTGAGCCTCGGGACGACAGGAGCGCTGCTTGATAGTGTAGGGACGCCGTGAGGTCGCTTGGGGAATGGGAACGGAACCGACGGAGTCGCCCCGGTGGACCATTGGATGCCGGCGGTGGGTCGAAAGCTCGGCAGCTTTCTCCGGTCAATCGGGATGCTCTCAGGCTCGTTCTCGCCAGCGAACAGGTCTCGGAAGAGCTCCTCCTCCAGCTGCTGCTGCTGGTACGACGTCAAGTGCTGGCCGCCAGCCGGCTGCCGACCGACCGCCACCGCCGAGTTCTCGGAGAACGAGTCCACTGAGTACGTCCCACTGCTCACGCCCTGTGACGGCAACTGCATACATGGAGGCCGCACAGAGCGAGGCAGAGCAGCGAACGTGCCTCCACTGCCCGTCATCGCGAATCTGGCCGTCCGAGGCGCCGACAACGGAGCAGCCGAGGCTTGCTGGATCGCTGGAGAGTGCGCAACTGGAAGCCAACACCGACATGGAGAAGCACGAGCGAGAAGCGCAAAAATAGCGAGCGCTGGCTTGGTCGGAGCGGAGTTTGACCCAGACAGACAGCAACACGGAGAGCAGTCAACGAGCAAGCGTATTTATAGATCAGCGGTCGATCCGCTGCCCTGCTTCAACGCAGCAGGATGGATCGGGGCGAGCGGAGAAAATAGCCACCAATCGCGCGGAGCGACCCATCCGCGTGATCCAACGCCTCTGGATTGGCAGTTGGCGAGCTGTGGACTCAACCAGTTGCCATGGCGCCGCCTCCGCCCCCGCCTCGGGGTCCTCCACCGGGTCCTCCTCCCCAGCGCCCGGACGCAGCTCCGTCCTCAAGTCCATCGGTTCCTCTGCCGCCTCGAGGTGCTCCACCTCCGCCAAGAGGAGCACCGCCTCCTCCTCGAGGCGCTCCACCGCCACCAAGAGGAGCACCGCCGCCACCTCGGGGTCCTCCGCCAGGTGCTCCCCCTCCAAGGCCTAGCGGTTCGCCTCCTCCGCCGGCTGGGGCGCCTCCAGGCCCACCAAAGGACCCACCGCCATCTGCTACCGGCGGAGTGCCAGGGCCTCCTCCTGGAGCTCCGCCTGGCCCACCGAAGGACCCACCGCCCCAGCCGCCGAAAGACCCGCCACCACCGAAGCAAACACCTGCATCAACCGGAGAGGTTGAGCCCGAAGTCGATGAGGGAAGCATCAAGAAGCTGCTGCGGCGCGGACGGCTGAATGTGCAGCTGCTGGAGGCGCGCAACCTGCGCAAGAAGAGCGGGGGAAAGAAGTTCTCGGCCGACCCGTACGTCAAGATCGTGCTGGGAACCAACCCGCTGACGCAGAAGGAGGCCAAGAGCAAGACGCTCAAGAAGAGCACATCGCCAGTCGTGTTCCACGACGAAGTCGTCGCATTCGACCTGACTGACCCGGCCGCGCTGCTAGCCAAGGGTGACATCGCTCTGCATCTTGAGATTTACGATGAGAACCTGCTGTCGGACGAGCTACTAGGCCAAGTGACGCTGTCGGCGCTGCGCTTCCTCGACGGCCAGGCGCACCGCGAGACGCTGCCGCTCACGCTGCCGGCCGGAGGCGACTGCGGCGAGATGGACGTTGAGATCAAGCTGGACGTGGCTTTGGTCGGCATGCTGTCCGTGACGCTGGTGGAGGGCCGCAATCTCAAGAGCATGGAGCTGATCGGCAAGCAGGATCCGTACTGCAAGCTCTCGATCGGACCCTTCTCCAAGAGAGGCAAGACGGTGTCCAAGGGCGGACGCAATCCGTACTTCGGCGAGGAGGAACTGCTCTTCTGGATCACCGAAGACCTGTGGGTCAACAAGATGCGACTCGAGCTGTTCGACGAGGACATCGGCAGCGACGACCTGATCGGAGATGCCTCCTTCTCCGTACTGCATTTCATGGCGCAGCCGCCCGGTGTGGCTAAGGAGCATGCCATACCGCTCAAGAACGGCGGGCAGAACGCCGGCGAGCTGGTGGCCAAGATCGAGTTCTTCCCCGCTGGCGTACTCTGTATCCGCTGCATCGAGGCCAAGCAGCTGCGCAGCGTGGACGCCATCGGGCAGCAGGACCCGTACGCCAAGTTCACGCTCGAGGGACGTTCGACCAAGATCGTGATGAAGACCAAGACGGACACGGACGGCGGGCGGGAACCCGCGTGGGAGGACGAGCCCTTCACATTCCAGGTCGTCGACCAGTACAACATCCTCATCGAGGTTTGGGACGAGGATTCGGTCGGCGACGATGACCTCATCGGTGCGGCGAGCGTCTCGCTGCTCCCCATCTTCCGCTACGGCTACATCGATGACTGGCTCAACCTCTGGTTCAAGGGCAAGTTCGGTAGTAAGGAGCCCGCGGGCCAGCTGCACCTGGAAATGAGCTTCGAGGGACCTCCGGGGGTGGCCTTCCCGCAGCATCAGGCGGGCATGGACCGGTACACAGAGAAGGATCGGCGCACCAAGGATTCGGTGCTGAATGGAGCGACAACAGGAGAGAGCAACTCGCTGTCGCCTCCTGCCGCGACCATCGAGGCGCTGACGGCCGCGTCCACACAGAAGGCCAGCGCCGTGTCTGCCGCCACAAGAGTCGGCCCGACTGAAGTGTGAGTAGGAGGAGTACTATGATGGCATTGATGGATGCGAGGCTGACTGGTTTGTTGGATGCAGCAACTCCGGCGAGTTCACAGACGAGGAGGTGCTGGGAGCATTCAAGTTCATCGACTTGGACAAGAACTCATTCATCGGCGCGGCCGAGCTGCGGCACCTGCTCATCTGCATGGGCGAGCTGATCACGGACGAGGAGGTGGATGAGATGGTGCGGCTGTGCGATACGGACGGCGACGGCCAGGTGAGCTTCGATGAGTTCCGTCGCATGGTCATCCACCCGGACCCGAGCAGCCCCGAGTTCGCACTGGCCAAGACGGAGGAGAGCGAGTCAGCGGTGGATGTCCAGCTCGTGGCCAAGGAGCTAACGTCCGAGGAGAAGCAGCAGCAGACGGCCATCAAGGAGGAGAAGAAGCGCCTCATGAAGCGCTTCGTGCAGGACAACCACCCGAGCCTGGACCTGCTCATGCGCATCTCGCAAAAGTTCCGACAGATGCACAAGGACAGCATTGACTTCGACGATTTCTGCCTGCTCTTTGAGGTGGAGCCGACCGGCGAGTACCGGCGCCTCTTCTCGCTGTACACACCGGACGCGCAGAGCGAGGAGGACGCCGACCTGCGCGAGATCCTACTGGGCGTGGTCAACTTCATGGACGGCACGGACCGTGCGCAACGCGTCAAGTTCTGCTTCGACGTGTTCGACGACGACCACAATGGGTTCATCACAGAGGACGAGCTGGTCAACATCCTCAAGGCCAACCACATGACAACTGAGGCGCAGGTCAAGAAGAAGGCGCAGACCATCCTCAAGCAGGCGGACGACAACGGCGACGGCAAGATGAGCCTCGAGGAGTTCCATGTGATCGCCAAGAAGTTCCCCAACCTGCTTTTCCCCGCCTTTGACGCTCAGGAGGCGCAGACACGACCGAGAGCGGTGCCCAGCTGAGAACACACTTTGGGTTTGTTTCGAGACGAGGCATTTTTGCCAGATTTGTGTGTCAGTCTTCATGATTCACTGTAACACACAAAAATGTTTGCACCGCCAACTGTGGCATCGAACGACTTGCGCATCGGATGCGCCAGTGGCTCTCTTGCTCGTTGATTCCAAGCTGCCAAGAGCTGTCGACCCCGATGAGCTGCTGCTCGAACGACGAGAGCGGCCGCATGTCACGTGATCCCAGTAGCCCGAGCAGAGATGTTGCTACCGGTGCGGTCGTTGGTGCTGCGGCTGGAGCCACAGCAGTTGCGGCCGCGGTCCCGGTGATCCAAGCCGTCGGGTTTACGACGAGCGGCATCGCTGCGGGCTCGGCTGCGGCAGGGATGATGTCGTCTGCTGCGACTGCTGCAGGAGGTGGAATTGCCAGCGGCAGTGCGGTGGCAACTCTTCAAAGTATTGGAGCGCTCGGCGTCCTTCCAGTGGCAATCTCTGTGCCTGTCGTGGTGATGGCGGGGGTCGCGGGGATGGCAGTTCCTGCGATTATCAAGCGCTTCCGGAGCGGACAGCGCGAGTACCGGAGCGCGTACGAGCGCTGCGATGAGGACGAGCGGGTTTGGGTGGTTGCCACCGAGGAAGGCTGGGGCAACGTCCGCGTGTGCCGGTACGACAGCGAGGAACAGGCGAGGGAGGCGTTCGGCAAGATCTGGTGCTCGCGCATCCTGTTCAACCCCGACCGCCGCGAGGTGCAGGCTGCGGGCATGTCCTTGGCCCACGGAACTATCCGTCGGGTCATGAAGCAGCACTACTTTGGATGAGGCAAAAAAGAAGGAGAGGTCGATGTGATGTAGCTGCTCGAAGCAAGGCCAGTGAGCGTGAATGGAATTGACAGATAGGTCCCCCAATGTGCTCTTCTTTGCCTCCGCCACCGTCGAAACGATTGGGCACCGAAGGTCAGGCATTGCGTCGTGTGGCGATGCTTGTTGTCGGCAGGGTTGTCAAATTCAAACAAGTCTTCTTTGTTGGACTTGTGGAAATAAGCCGCCTGGATCCCGAGGACGGCAGGTGGGATTACGGCGAGACGTGGAGCTGGCCAACCTTCAGGCTGCAAACAGCTCCACTACGAGTTGCGAGCCTCGAGTATGTGCCGCCACCTGAGGGCCAGGACTTGTACTGGAGCGAAGGTGCGGACGGCAAGACTGATCCTTGCCAAGGCAGTATTGGACTGGCGATTGAATGGGAGACAGGCGAGGACTGCTGCCGTCGGCCTCATGACATACTCTCTCGACGCTTTGAGTACATCAGCTCAGGCAATGATGAACTTACAATTCGAGTTGCTTGCTTTTGAATGCTTTGAAGTTTCTTGCTGACGTCGCAGCTGAAATCCGGGCAAGATGTGTTTCGTTTTGTTTATCAGGTGACCGCGAGATATCATCTTATGCTACGCTGCTGCTACGTTGCATTACAACTGAGGCGATCAGCCATGCTCTGGATCATGACTTCACCCCAACGTGCTATGTTGCGGCGCAGTTCACGAAGTGCAGGTGCGGCTAAGTCCATTCGTGGGCGTTGGATTTTGATGAATGCCGCTCGCTGCATTACGATAATGACTTTGTCTCCGTTGCCGCCTGCAGCTTTATGGCAATGTCTTGTGATCAGAATGGCAGCTGTGATATCCTTGCGCACGAACATGCTCGGACAAAAGGGGTGCAGGTCGTCGTCGTCAACAAAGTCAACAGCCGCAATGCCGTAGCTGTCATCCGTGCCGCGGTTCTCGCAGCGAGCAAACATGATGCGGTTGATCTCTTGAGTCACGCCGAGGGAGTCGGTGGATAGCAGACGGTGGTGAGAAATGGTCGACATCCGCTGGTCGTTGTCTTCGCGCATTGTGATGTGGCCAAGCTTCTCGGAAATGCTGATCTCCATATTGCGGAAATAAAATACCAGGGCTTCGAAAACGTCTCCGACGCTTGTGGCGCCTTCGAACTGGGTACAATCGAACCGCACGCACAAGAAATCCCCGCGCGCGTTTTCGTGGCAGTCCTCCGTCCAGCGCGGCTGCTTCACGTCGATGAAGGAGCGCTGCGACAGTAGAAAACGGTGCACGTTCGCCAGCTTTTCGTCCACCATATCCCCCAAAGCGTGGCGTCGTTGGGCCCAGTCGCGCGAGAGATGAACATACGTCGCCAGCGGATTGTTCGACTGGACCCCGTGCGCCGTCGATACGGGACACCGGAACGAGAAATAACAACGCCACGTAAGATACGACGCCGACAGGGTCACGTTGATGGCACGCACATTCCCACCAGCCAGCCGGACATCATCGCGTGCACGCTCCACAGCGAACTTTGCTGCATGGCGAGGACTCGCCGCATTAATGACTGCTGCTCCTGCTGTTGAGCGACACTTTTCATCGCGGGTTCCGTCTTCGAGGGCACGCTTGGCGTCGCCGCGGTGGCGCTCGGGATGTCAAACGCACACAGAACGAGCGCCCGCTGAGAAAGGGAGGCAAGCTGCGCCTCCAGCTCGCCGATTTGAGTCTGCAACCGCGCCTTCTCCTCCTGCAACGGCACCATCCAGCCAGCACAAACTACAAGACTCCTGGTCAGAAGCGAGCGCTTGCGGCGGAGCATGCAGCTCCTGTCAGCCGGTCTGCAGGCCAGGACCTTGGGCTTACGAAGTCACTGTCAAGACCAACGAATGGGACGACACGACTGATGCAGTGGAGCTGGAGCTTCGCGAGTGGTTGGGGATCGTGCCCTGGCCTGACAGCATTCGCCGACACCTCGGCCATTTTACGCTGCGTCTCTTCGACATGCTTCGCTGGATGGAAGATTTCGCTGGCCAGCACTCAACCTCAAGGGGACGCGCTTGTACTCCTTGCTGCCGCATCCACAGTCGTATGCAGCGGCGTACATTAAGATCAACGCGTCTGTACTCCAAGGATTGTGTTCCAGGGCGTACAAGCGGCACGACCAGGTGTTGTTGAATGTACCACCCGACCAAGTAAATCACCAACCGTTCTACAACAACGAAGCGAACCGAGAGAACATCATGCGGAGAGCCTTTGACGTCACAAGGCTGGAGACTCGGAGCCGCCGGTTCGCGTGCGAGGTGAAGACGAACGGCTTTGGTGCGTCTGTGCTGCTGACTCGACCACTCACTGAGGTCGAGACAGCTGAGCGAGCCGCGAACAAGATCTCTCCTCGCAAGAAGCGAAGGAAGACGAGTGGGCACCCGGAGACCGAGGACATGTACGCTGAGGAGTACCGTCGACTGCCGGACGGGTATCAGCCTGAAGTGCTGATTGGCGTTGATCCAGGGAAGCAACACGTTGTGACGGCAGTGCTTGCTGGGAGGGTGAGACGCAGGCAACGGAACCGGGGCAAGCGACCGAATCAGCGGACGCGCCAACGGAAGCGGGGAAAGCGGTGGTATCTGCGTGGCGAACGGGTGGTGCCGATTAGCACGCGTGAGTATCGCCACATGGCGATGATGAACAAGACGCGTGACTGGCACGAGAACTTGAAGCTACGTGAGCGCGACTACGCTGTCGTCATCGACTCCCTCCCGTCTTTCCACACGGCACACGTGGACGTCTATTTGCACCGCCTCGGCAAGTTTTGGGAACACCTTGGGTTTCTACTGGAATTCTCCGCGCAACACGCCTTCGTGCGGCACCGGTTCCTCCAGGACCGCATGAAGATGAAAGCTCTGGACGCGCTGGCCAAGCGCATCGTGCCGGTCCCAAGCCCGCAGGTGTGCGTTGCGTACGGAGATTGGAGCAACCAAGCAGGAATCAAGGGTCACTCGAGCGAGCCCTCCAGAGACGAGCGACCGCGGTGCCGATGAACGAGTACAAGACCAGCAAGCTGTGTTCGCTGTGCCACCATATAGAGACGCTAGCGGCGGTGGTGCTGTTGCTGCTGCTGCTTGTGCAGCAGGTCGAGCGCCTGCTTGCTCTTGAGCGTCTGCACCTGGGACAGATGCACGAGGCGCAGCTTCGAGAGTTGCTGCTGGATGCCCGCGAGCGCGGCCGGGTTCACGAGCCGGCACTCGGCGTACTGCTGCTGCAGCACCTGAATCTCGCGGTACTGCTGCTGCATGAGTCGGTGCAGCTGGAACGAGTGCTCCATCTTGACCTGCTCGAGCGTCGGCCCGGGTGCCATCGACGGTATCATCCCGCCCATTCCGACCGAGGTTGCGTTGGCCATGTGCATCGAGTTGCTGGTGGCGTTCGCCGACATCATCATACTCGTCGCCTGCTGCTGCTGCATTACGCCACTTGTGGGCTGCGCGGTGCTCGCCATGCGACCGGGGGAGAGGCTGGAGGAGATGTGTGGAGGGCGTGTCATGGTCGACGACGCCGGAACGCTCGAGTGAGAAGCTGACGACGCGATCGGCTGCGACGACTGCGGCCGACCAACGAGCGTGAGCGCGTTGAAGGGAATCTGGAAGAGCGCCTCATGCTCGTCAATGTAGACGGAGTACAGCTCCTGTCCGTAGATCTGCGGCGACGCCACGATACGGCCCTGATTGAGGCGACAGGCACACAATAGAGTGAGCTTGCGTGCACGTTTTGCCATGGATGGACATGCTTTTACCTACCATCTTGCCCGCGAGGTTGCGTGCACCGCAGGCGACGAGGTCGGCCGTGTTCTAATTGGGTCAAACGCGTCAGCTGACACCACAATCCCATCAATCAAAAGCCGACGAACACGGAATGCCTTACCCGGATGAGCACCGACGTCCCAACCGTCAGGTCCGACCGCTTGGGGAGCTGCGGCTGGATGTAGTTCGCCATGGCGGCAGCCTGAGCTGGTTCTGCCACTGGAGCAGGAGCCGGTGCCGAGACGGGCTGTGTCACGACTGGCGTCGGCTTGGCGGTGTGGATAGCTTGCTGCTGCTGCTGCTGCTGCTTTTGCTGCTGCTGACGTTGAAGAAGGAGCTGGCGTTGCTGCTGCTGTAGCTGCTGCAACTGCTGAAGCTGCTGAAGTTGTTGCTGCTGCTGTGTTTGCTGCGGTGACGGGGTTGGAGCCGACGCCTGCGTCGGCTTCTGCTGCTGCTGCGCCGGTTGCGCCAGCTGCTGCTGCGGTGGCGTCGGCTGGGGTCCAGCGGGAAGGAGTGCGACTGACTTGACCACCGGCTTGGCCGTCGGGGTCTGCTTTCCAGCGCTGGCGTTCGCGGCAGCAACGGCCACAGCCGCCGCCTGCAGCGAGCTAAGGTACGCCGCCACGCCAGGCGCACTCGACGCCGCGGCCCCAGTCACTGCTACCGCAGCGGGTCGCGCCACTGGCAGCGCGTTGCTCGCGCTCGCCTTAGCAGGCGTCGTGCTGTTGTAGCGTCAAGTTCCGATGGTGAGAGAGGAAGAGAAGGACGAACGCAATGGCAAACCCGCCAACTTGCCTCACGACGACGCGCTTCTTGCGGTTGACCACGGCCTCGTAGCCCTGGTGCGCTGCCTTCCAGCGCCGCTTCAGATTGTACGTCCTGCCATCCGATCCACGCACACGCCATGCGCGCAGCAGTCAGCCCACAAACGCGCTCACTCCTCGCCTCCCCATGCCATCCACGCACCGTAGCCGGTCGAAGTCGCGGTTGGCGCGCACGGCGTCCGCCACGTGGCCAAAGTACGCCACCGGGTTCTTCGGGTCCGCGCTCACCGTTCGGCGCGTCACGAGTCCCTGCAGGTGCTGCTGCGCCGCCGGCACTGTCGTCGACAGCATCGCGGCCTTCGACTCTTCCAATGAATGTACGGTGTCGGGCACCAAAGTTGGTGATGGCGGTTTGTTGTGTGGCAGACGGACGCGAACTTAGTGGAGAGGTTTAAGTGCGATCGGACTGATATGCGAGTGCACAATTCGCACCTTACGGGTGGATCTTTCTTCCGAGCGGCCACTTTCTATTGCAGCGCTGTTCTGACAGCAGGACCGACAGCATGAGCGACGGCACCAAGCTGATCGGCGTGATCGGGGACGAGGACACGGTCACGGGCTTCATCCTGGCGGGCGTGGGCCACCGGACGGCCGAGGGGACCAACTTCCTGGTCGTCAAGCCGTGTGCGTGGGTTGGGCTGGGCGTAGCGGTCGGTCGAGGGGAGCGAGGGGCTGATGGAGTGTGGTGGATGTGGATGTGTCGACAGCGACGCCGATCTCGGCGATTGAGGAGTCTTTCCGCACGCTCACGAACCGCGACGACATTGGCATCCTGTTGATCAACCAGCACGTGCGTCTGTCTGCGTGGCTGGCGTGGTTTGGTGGCGTGAAAGGGGAAAAAATAGGGAAGCTGACGGGGGAAACATGATGATGCGCGGCAGGTCGCTGAGGAGATCCGCCACCTGCTCAACACGTACGAGAAGACGATCCCGACGGTGCTGGAGATCCCGAGCAAGGACTCGCCGTACGACCCGGCCAAGGATTACATTATGAAGCGCGTCAGCCTCATGCTGGGCGAGCCCTAGGCACCTGCCTCTCCTCGGTCGCGGGCTCGCGCGGGGTTTTTGCAGCGTCAGGTGTATTTCTTTGTGCGTTCGCGCGCGCCAGGTCAACATGACAACGGACTTGCATGCTCGGAACCTGCTCATAGCATCCACTCCGCTCCCTTGACGCCTCACGAGCGTCGGCTGATGCAGGAGGAACGCTGTTCATGCCTCACGGCTCACTGAGGAAGCTTCTGTTTGTGATGAAGGTCAAGCACAAAGTCACGAGTCGCGGGCGTTGACGAGCGATCCATTGCGGAGGCATGGCAGAGTGAACGCATCAAACAGCAACGAAACGTCCACGAGACGAAGAAGGCAAACACGTGCAGAGCAGGAGTTGGCATTCTCAAAAGGTAGAAACGGAAAAAAGCGGAAGCGGAAAGCGAGCAACGAGCAGAACGCGCACGGCGGACGGGCTGCACACATCGAGTCGATCGAAAATGCGCGACGACCTCCTGCCCCTGTGGAGCGTGGCGCCGGTCACTGGCGCTCGGACCCATGTCGAGAATGGGCGAGAACGCGGCCGTGGATGGTTTGGAGCCACGCTCCGAGCGGTGCGGGCGTCATCACTTGGCCTTCTGCAGCGTGGCGGCAAGCCAGTCGAGGCCCTCGTACAGACCGTCGCCCGTCGTCGCGCAACACGCCTGGATGAACCACTGGCGGTGGCGGAGGCCGTGCAGACCCAGCTTGTCCGTCATCTCCGCCGCGCTCATCGCGTTCGGCAGATCCTGCTTG